>JANTPZ010000036.1:0-57460 GCA_025593235.1 Vachellia pachyceras | reverse complement strand
GGAACTTGAGTTCTGAAAAACCTGGAACTCGAGTTCTATAACGTGATGAGAAAACTCGAAGTTAGAACCTCAAGTTTTGACTTCCAGTTTTGTTTGCATGTTATGGAACTTCAAGTTTTGAAAACTTAGGACTCGAGTTCTTGAACTGAATAACAAAACTTCTTTTCAAAACTTCCAGTTTCAATATCTAGTTTTGAGAATCAGTTATAGGACTTGAGTTTGCAAAACCTGTGACTCGAGTTTCAAAACTCTTCTGACATTTTCAACACAATTTCAAAAACATTATTCCAGATTCCAAATCCTGCCATAATTTGAGGTTTTTGTTATCATCAAAACAAGGTATCAACATTAATATTATAAAAGTCACTTGGGGAATTAGATTCAGTTCTAAATACAAAATGTTAATCCATTTTGTTTCTTATATTTATCACTCCCCAAACTAATTTTATCTTATATAAACTTGATCAAATAATCCTCTAATCTTTAACATAAAACTCACTTTATGGTTCGATTTCTTCATTAAATTCGGTCTTATACTAGGGACTAGAGGAGTATAATATAATGTTACAAAAGCTATATACTTTGGAGATATCATATCATATATTTATTTAAATCAACCAATTCATCTCACCTTCTTAATTTACGTAGCTATTGTCTTAAAGATCCAAGGGATAAATGTATTTAAAAAATTTAAATAGAAAAAGTAAAATGATGGAGAATGGAATGCAAAGTAAATTATAGAGAGTGAAGGCTACGACAAGAAATGCTTGAAGGAGAAAAGTTTGAAATGAATTGGGAAGTGACTCAAATTGATGAAGTAGATGTTGAGTGAGTTAAGATAAGTCTATACCAATATAAGAGATTTCTACATTAATACATTAATTTAAATGTATTTAAAATTTAAATAATTTATATTACACCCATTAACCTTTATAGTTTATCATACCCAACAAAAAATTATGTGAAATTGATATTTGACGTCACAAAACATTATCAAATTTTAAAAACAGTACAAGTTTAAAATTAAATTGATACACTTCAAAAAAACTTGAAACTAAAAACAATGAACTCCGAAAGTAAATTTATAAGTTTAATAAATTTTGTGTGTAGCATCAGTTTTAATGTGAGTTTACACATTTTTGTATGTTGAAAAATGTAAAAACAGTAAACTTCATAAGTTAGTTTAAGAATTCGACAATGTAGAAAATCATGATTAGAATAATTGAATGAAATTTTTTTAAATAGAAAATAATTATGGTGTATTTGATACAAATAAATAATCAAATTTTTTTTGCCAACATATTTTTTTTTATACATAAAGAGAGCTAAAAGCTCAATAATAAGAAGAAACTACACAAAATGGGGAGATAATCCCAGGAAATCATTCGCACACAACTCCCGGAGATGGTGCGGGCACGCGTAGTAAGTTCTAGAAGTAGAGATAGCCTCCTTAGCTAGAGCGTCAGCTAATCTATTCTGCCTCCTTAGCCATGAGTTCTCTAATATCTACAAACAATAAACCATTGTTAGTAGAATCACAATTTAAATTAAGCATATCCACTAGAAGCTTGACATCTAATTCAATAATAATATTCCTGAATCCGCAATCAGAAGCTTCCAGAAGGCCTTTGTAAATCGCCCATTCCTCAGCCTTATGAGAATTACTTAGACCAAGCTTTTTGGTGAACCCCCTAATCCAAGTACCAGAGTGATCTCTAATGACACCTCCACATCCAGCCCTCATAGTGGATCGGGCCACCGCTCCATCAACGTTCACTTTTACCCACCCTCTATCAGGAGGTCTCCACTGATGAGTATGATTGTGGGAAGTATCAGGTTGAAGCTGTAAAATGTCATCGACTTGAACAAAAAATTTCCAAGTAGCAATGATCGTGTCATAGGGATTAATAGGCTTGTTGAAATGATCGTTAAAGATATCCTTATTCCTCCAAATCCATAAGAGCCAACATGCCATACCCCAAAAAAGGTCCCAATTACCGGTAGAACCTATACTCAGGTCGTTTTTCAAATTCATTGCAATCCAATCCCACAATGAACAGGAAAAGAAGCTTGCAGTATGAGAAGAATCAACAGCTCTAGCCCATATCTATCTTGCATAAATAGGCCGGCCCAGGAAGAAAATAAGATACTGTAATTTCTAAAAGGTATACATAAATATTCATAAACTATATATAATTTGAAAGCAATTAATTAATAGTTTTTGTTTTTCAAAATAATTAAAAGAATCCAACTTTATATACTTATATTATATATCAAATAAATATAAAAATTTATTAAAAGTCATATTATTTATAAGTTTAAAACAATTCAACTTCAATTTCACCAAACAAGACAATCACTAGCTACTTGAAGGAGAAAATAAAAAAAATAAATGACAAGCATTGCATTACTATATCACATGTTATATTCTACTTTTGGAAGAAAATCCAAGAAAATTAATTATAATTAAGCACATTTTTATTAAATACATGCATGCAGTCAACTCCTTTTGGAAGAAATCAAGAAAACGCAATTAAATGATTTTTTTTTTGCCATCCAATCAATTTAATTAAATGATATAATATTTTTGGTAAATACGAATTTTCCTAACTACATTCAATGATTTAATTATATTCATGAATGTAAAAGGAAAATAAAATAGAATTGTTAAAATTATAATTAGGTTCTTTGAATCTTATTGAAAGTTCATGAGCATTTTTATTCCAAATTTGATAACATTTACAACTATATATATCTGTATATATATACTTCACTTGACAAACAAACTGCCTCAAATTTGATCTCATTACATTCCCTGGCTATTTTTCTTTTCACTTCAAACCATATGCTTCAAACATGGATTCTATTAAAAGCAGCAAGATCTTGGTGGTTTTCATGGTTTTCTTATTTATTTCTTGTAAGAATATAGCTTCTTACATGCCTCCTCTCTTTTTCTCAGAATACATTTATTATTAGAAAAATTAATCATTCAATCCATGAAACTTTACCCTGACTATGACTCAGTAAAAGTTTGATTCTACGCAGTTTAGTCCTTTGAATTTATACCATTTAATGCATTCATCCATCAAACAAAGTCAATCCCTATATCTTATACAAGCAACATTAACTTTGACCAACGCGGTCAAAATTCAATCTACACAATTTATAACTGCAATACAAACAAGATAAAAAAAAGTAATTTATAAATATTAAATTTAAATCATCCATGTAATGATTTCGTAAGATGAAGATGAGATACTTATAAAAAAAGAGAAAGAGGAAAATATGAGAGGATATGCTTCCCGCATATCTCTAAGGGTCATCACCCTCTTCAAACTGGTTGCTCCGATTCTCACTTAATTCTCATCATCCTTAAATCTTTAGGGATTAAATTATTGATTTTCTTATTAATACTATTATTTCTTTTTCAAGATACACAAACTATCATACTAAAATTATTTACTATCATATTGGCTTGTGGTTGGTGATCAATTATGATAATTTTAAAAAAAAATCTCAAGTGCAGGTGCTGAAGTAACAAGGGGATCAAAATCAGAGAACTGTACTGCGGACTACACATTGCCTCATTGCACACAGCCCTTATGTGAAGTTCAGTGTGTGAGTGCTGTTGGTTATCATACAGGCAAATGTATCAACCACAACAAAACTTGCCAATGTAATTGGCCTTGTCCCTCTCCCCTTACCCACTAGCTATACATATATATATATATATAGCTTGCCAAATCACTTCATATAATATATGGATACATAATGTAAATCCAAGTATCTTCAATGAATATTATTATTATTATTGCTGTTGTTATTAGCCTGTGTTTTACTAATTATTCGATGACTCAACAAACTGTACACGATGAGGATTAAATTATTAAATGTAGAAAAGTTTAGGGGATGAGTACGTTGATGCACCGAGTCATAGTTAATAAACTTGATTATGCTATAAGTGAGTTAAAAGTTGAATGATGAAAAAATTAATTTTCTCGTATTTAAATATATTATTAATACTATTGATGTTATTAATCATATAATCTGCTGCACCATTTGGGTTATGATGATGAGGACTCAAAGAAAGGGCTATTTGGTGGGAAGAATTAATTTTGATTGAAAAGAAAGGGAGAGAAGGAAAAAAGTTTGATCGCCAAAAACACTTTGTAGGGGAAGAAAAATAAAAATGATGTATTAAGAAAATTACCAAAATCAAAGTTTTTAAAATACCCATATATAATAATGCGTGATGAATTAAAGTAAACCCAAATAAATATAAATTTATCGTTTAAAATATTAAGAGTATTAAACCTATCATAGTTTCTTCTCCCTTTTATTGTCCCATGAAAGATTTTTTTCTTCTTCTTCATATCTAATGCATCTGATGATGATGGAAACTGTGTCATTCATATTATAAACACAGTAAATTTCTCATAACCCCTCAAAATTAATTGGATTTCTCATTATAGGTATATTAAATTTCTTAAACCCCCACCTAATTTTTTTGAATTCCTCAATCGTGAAACTTATTAAACATATTTCACGAATCATATATGCAAGTCGAAAGATAAGAGACTAAGTTATATGTGAAACAAAAGTTTAGTGACCAAGTTGCATGATTAATAACCCACCAACTATTAATATAAAACTCATTTTGTAGTTCACTTTTTAATTAAAATGAGTGTTCTCTATTAAACATAGGAGTAGCACAAAAGAACAATTTTCATTGTCAATACAAAAAGGCAGTTTTTGTAGCAGTAAATTAGTAGTGGTTTTCGAAAAAGCTACTAAATCCATAATTTGTAACGGTTATTAGTTAAGTCTTTATAAGATTGCAGCGTCTAGAAGAGGTTAACGCGAGAAACATACTAGTAGCAGTTATAAGCCGCTATAAATGTGGTGTCAAATTGGCCCCAGATGGCGGGAAGAAGGCACCAAAATAGTAGCGTATTTTTGCACCGATTATGAAATAAAAAAAGCTGCAAAATTCGAATGGTATCTCCTTTTGTAACAATCCTATAACCGTAGCGGTTTTTAACGGTTAAATTGCTGCAAATTCGAAAAGTCACGTACTCTCGCGCATTTTTGTAGTGGTTAAGATAATCACTACTAAAATCTTCATTTTTTTTGAGACAATAGCAAGATTTTGCAATGTTTTGCATAACGGTTTCATTGAAACTGCTACTAATTAGTTGTGATTTTGCCAAAATTGCTTCTAATTGAATGGCTATATGACGTGTCACCCCTCATCTCGTCATTTTTTGGATTTCAAAAACATCACTCAGAAGAAGCGTAGGAGAGGTTATTGCTTTCCTGTCTCAATTTTCTTATTCGACACTGCAAAGGTTTTTATATAGTTTTTTATTTTTATTTTCTTTTACCTTTTATTTTCTTTGGGTATAATCCTCACTTAAAAACTATATCAAACCTCAAAGCCACCATCGAAATTTGTATTTTATTATTAGAACTGCTCACAATAAATCATATATAAAAATAATATAGTACAATTAGTTTTAGGAAGAAGTTTTAATTTTGTATTTAGATGAAACAAATGAAAAGATGGGATTGAATGGGAAAAAATAAAAAAAATGAGTTTTAAGATATTAAAATGTCTTTACATGTATGTTAATAAAAATAATAGAAAGAATTCATGGTTGTACACAATAATATTTACACCACCATCTAAAATGGCATTCATTGTATGTCTCTATTTTTATCCCACATAAAGAACGAAATTTTCATTCCAATGAAGCCACCAAAAATAATTATATACGCATTTACTCTCTCTTTTTTTTTCTTCATTTTTTTAAGCAAACGCTATCTTTTTGGTTAAACTAAACGTTATAACCAACTATTTTTGGAAGAATAATCCAAAATAAATAAATATTATGCAATATGTCAGATGCTATACTATATATAATAAAATTCTCATAAAAATCCAAGAAATTAAATGGTAACCATATGCATGTATAGTATAATCTACTACTTTTGAAAGGAAATCCAAAAAATTAAATGATTTTTAATCAACTGCTTTTGGAAGGAAATCCAAAAAATTAAATGATTTTTAATCAACTGCTTTTGGAAGAAAATCCGAGAAATTAAATAATAAACTTTCTACCCAAGTATGTAAAGAAACGATTTGCCTCCAATTTGATGCCATAATCACATTTCATATTCTTTCTCCAAATCATATTCTTCAAATATGAATTCTCCAAAGAACAACAAGATCTTTGTCGCTAATCACGCTTCTCTTGTTAATAACAGGTAAGAAAATATCCTTAGTTGCCTTTTGTTTTGTAATGAAAAGATAATTTTAAATATATGAAACATATAGCATATCCTTCAATAGAAAAAAAATTAATATTAACAAATTATTACCGTAAAAAGTAATTTAGAAATTACGTTGATACACTATCTCTTTATTATCTATCCTGTATATGCGGGGAAACGAATTTCTTGTTTTGTGTAGTGAGTTAATTCTATTTACTATACCGGAGATGATTTATTTAGATAACTTTAACTAACGAATTATGAATATACTATAAATAATTAAGTGGTTTAGAATCAATCAGATAAGTTGAATAACCTAAATTTAGAAGAAAATCCAAAGAGTTGAATAATAACCACTCCTTCAAAGACCAATCCCATATAAAACCCCGCCCCATCTTCCAATTCATACACAACCCATTTCTTTTCTTTCTTTATCATTACTTAATTTCCTCTGCAACAAAGAAAAAAAAGAACATGGATTCCATGAAGAGCAGCAAGATCTTTGTCATCCTTGTGCTTCTCATGTTCACTTCAGGTAAGGAACTTAAAAGTGCAATATGCATGGGGTTAAAACAAATCACTACTAGAAAAATGTCATTTAGTGACGGAATGACTATTTTTCATCGCTAAAACGAGGGTCGCTAATATTTTTTATTGCTAAATGGAAATTTTCTAATGGAAATAACCATTAAAAGATGAATTTTTCCGTCACTAAATGACATTTTTCTGATAGTGAATTTGTCCTGAAAGTTTATGTTTAGAGGCAATGTTTTGTTTCAGAAATTTTACAATGGAGCAATGTTTACCCTAACAGTTGAAAATGTTAACGGTCAACGTCAATTTTGTAGCAGTTAACATTAACTTTTTAAAGTATGAGGTAACATTGCCATATTTTAAAATTTCGGGGGAAACTTAGCTCTTGAGCGAAAACTTCCGGGTTGCACTAAACCCCACACACATACACATTCCCAATTAACTTGCTTATTTTATTGAGTAATTAATTAATGGAAGTATTATTGTTTTTGTTTCACAGTTTTTATTATTGTGTATTAATTAATGCATTTGTTTTCTGGACATTATAACCCAAACTTTAAGCTTGAGATAGGAAGAAAGAAAACCAACGAATAAAGCAAAGGGTTTGAGTAATTACACTTTTTGCTGAAAGTTAATAATGTATTTCACAGTCCTGAATTTTTTGTTGTTGAAATTACAAGGATTTGGGTAATTTGAGTAAACTACATAAATTTTTTTTCATAAATTTAAAATTATATATTTTATGACCTAACCTAATATGATTTTTTCTGTGGCATCGTTATTAAATAGTAATACTTAATTATCGTCAAAAAATAGTCAAAAGCAAGACGATATAACTTTATTAGGATGATTTCTGTGTAATTTATGTTTTGTTTGTTTAACATCAATTTTGAAAATTGTGTAATTTATGTCTAGCATAGCATACTAGTCACATGTCATCGATGATATATAGGATCTAGTTTAGGTGTTAGTATTGATGTTACGTAAGATCTCAATCCATTTTAATTTCAATATTTATCACTTCCCTTGATTAATTCATATGATTTATAAACTGATATATAATAAAATATAATATTATACTATGTACTCCCTCTAGTCCTTTTTATAAATTACACTTTGAATATGTTTGAACCTCTAATGCACTTTTTCATTTTTACTCTTAATTATCCCTCTCTCTCCTAGTTTCTGACTCACCCTTTGTATTAATAAGAATGGTTTTGCAGTAATAAGATGTACTTTTCTACGTATTTATTATCTTTAATTAACCGGTTTCAACCAACTCATTGGTAGACATAATCTAGTCATTTGTAACTTATAAAAAGGGTCGGAGAGAGTATTTTTAGGTAAACTAGATTACATTTATTATAATCAAACAATCAATGTGAATTAATTAAAGTAACTTATATATTAAGAATCAGAGTAGTATGAGCTATTCCTTACTGTACTTTATTGTGAAAATGTGTAGGCAGTGAAGTAGTGAGGGGGCAACAGACCATATTCTGTAAGGACACAAAGGAACTGAAACATTGCAACCCTAAAAAATGCAGTGACTTGTGTGAGGAATGGTACGGACCCTCAAATGGAAGTTGCAGGGGGAGTAAAAAATGTGAATGTTCTTGGCCTTGTAACAAATGAGAACATAATATATATTTATATTTTAAGAACAAGTTTGGTTTACAGCTATGGGATATATATGTTATATATATGTTAACATATATATACACTAAATAAATTGTTCTTGTGTGTTTTGGTTTCTTTTACATTGGAGTTAAAATGTGTTGTTGATTTTATTCATTTATGTATTCTTCTGAATGGATGCTTCAATTTGTATCTTTATAATTTCGAAGAGAGCTGCATGGGATCCAATTAATATTGGTGCTCTCAACCATGTTAGCTTAGTTTGAAGCATATATATACTTTATGATTGGATTTGTATTATTTATAATTTATAATACCCTCCTCACAAATTAAGAAATAGTTAATTATTTATGGTATATGGTAAACTAATTTTTTATATAGCTGTTTGACTGAGTCAAATTCAAACATTATTGAACTCAATTGAGATAGTTCTCTCAAAAGTTTTTTTTCTGAATTTACGCGAATTCAAGATCTTGTGCTTAGATGTTTCAAATAAAGTTATCACCAATGTAGGGATAATAGAGTTTTGCTGCCGACTTGTTATTAGGATTTTTTGGTGATTACATTTATTTATTATCACTTCATAGTAATTTCTCCAAATTAATTAATATCACCAATATATAATATAAAATCTATTAGAAAGTCCTTAGAAGTTGTTAAAATGGTTACATGGGAAGGCTATGCGATTTACCACTTAACATTTCAGTAATAATGGAAAAATAGTTTGCCATATTAAATAGATCACATTAAGAGGTTAATTAAATGAGTTGCAAAGTACCATGTGCCGTACGTGTAATTTAAGCAGGAGAATATCAATATGATATTTAATATAAGACACTTTTAATAGTATTCCATAAGATGAAAAGTAATTAAAAATAGTTTTGCACAATTAAGATGTGAGAAAATTATTACGATTTTGCAAGAGTATGAATTAAGATTAATATATATTAATTACTTTTAGTTTAAATGTTTTTTCCACATACTCTAGAAAATATCTTATATTAAGAATTAAAGTAGTACAAGCAATAATTATGTGCCTTCAAGTATTGATTGATCTTACCGATTAATTCAGTCAGTTTTTTAGAACATTGACATCATATCAGTATTATTAAACCCGGACCGGACCGGCCGGGTTAGGCCGGAAACCGGCGGCCCGGGATCCAGTCCGGTCCGGTTCTCATTTCGACAGCAGGTTGGGGTCGACGCGTTTGGAGGAGGAAGAAGAGAGAGGAAAGGGTGTTGGGGGGTGGTTGAGAGGCGGGGGAGAGACCTGAAAGGAGAGGTGTCATGAGAAAGAGAACCAGAGACGGCGAGCAACTGGAAAGAAGCATCGACGTCGCTGGAACTGAGAAAGAGCAGCTGGAACAGTTTCGGCGGCACTAGAGAGAGCACCGGATAAAGAAGCTGGTGTCCGACGGAGACGGCGACAGCGTGGAAGATGATTTTTGGGGCGAGATTGAACTGCCAGAGCTGATGAACATCGGGTGTTTCTGGAGTTCTCTGAGTGGGTCATCGTGGGCTCCTTCTGGCGATATCACAGCGTGGCTGGAGATGGAGCTTCCGTCGCAGCAGCAAGACCTCTACCAAAACTGCTGCCAATGTAAATGATATATTTTATGAAATAGGTACGGTTCGTCTGGCTGCATAATGAGTATGATTAATAATTATAATGAGTACGGTCCATCAAGTATTTATATGTGACAATGTTTATTTTTAATTTTTTATTTCTACCGGTTCGATCCCGGTCTGACTCCGGTCTAACCCACTGACCCTTAACTCACTGCCTTATCCGGTCTGATCACCGGTCCGGTTTTGATAACCTTGCATCATATGCACAAACACATGCAGTGACCTGGCTAATAATGTTGAATCCATAGTTTTTTTTTTTTGGCCAACAAATCCATAGTTAAATAATAGGCATTAATCAACATGGTATTTTCTTTAGATTCATTAAGATTCACCACAAGTTAGGGCTGAATTTATAGATGATTTAAATGGCCTGTAGGCTGGTCTAGAGTGTTACACATTGAACCAACCGAACATGAAAGCTAAGATTCTAGGGTTTACACTTGCCAAGAATGTAAAAAAAAAATCTACAGATCAAAGTGCTTATTTGGGAGCACAAGTATTTTTTACGCTTTACTAGACAAAACACAATTACTAGAAATAAACTAATCCAAACAGCACACGATCACAAGTATCTAGAGGAGAAAATTAGAAAACACACAAGAATCATGAATAAACAAATGCCTTCTATAAAATACTACCATCATGCCAACAGTTATTTTTTAAACTCTCATTAATTTCTAATGGGGAATTTACCTTACTTGAAAATAAAGTGGGCAACACTCACTTCAATCCGCTTTTCCTAAATCAGTATCCTAACCTTTTATAAAGAGAAAGGAATACATTCTATCCTTAGTGGGAATCCAAAGAAGAAAGTGAACCAAGGTAAGATAGATGCTAATATTATAAAACTTCTGATCTCTGTGGAATCTTTTGCCTATTCCACTCTCTTTCAGATTAAAATCTGTGGAACTTCAACCTCTACATGTTTCCCACAGAAGCAATATAGAGCTGGAACCATGTGATTTTACTGGTCCAGTTCTCAAAGTCAAAAGAACAAATGAGCATCAGATTCAGTATGCTCATCTCAGCAAACTGCAGGTACATCAAAGTAATATGTACCTTTTCAATTTTTGGGTATGCTGAATAAAGGTGTCAGGTTTAGCCAGGAACTAATTCTCCTCTCCAATCAAATGTAAAAGTAAACTTTCATACAACAACAAACCTTGTCACACTGGGCAAGGTCGGTTACATGGACCACAATACACCATTATACTTTATCAACAACTAAATATTTGAATATATTGTAAAGTCCCCTACATTGAATTGTTTTTGTAAATTTAAGATTTTACTCTGAAAGTACTTCTTATAAAAAAGAATCCCAAGCTGCTTAAAAAATATCATCCATCTCACTGACCAAGCAAACTAAAGTATATATGTAACCAACTCAATTTTGTCTCATGAAGACTGTAAAACTTCCACTGCAAGCTGATTCAGCAGGGAAAAATTCATAAAAGTCTTGATCCGACCTACCTGTGAAAATACTACCATCTGAACTAATTTTATCATTGGGATGAAAAAACAAAATCATATCCATGCACTTGATTGAAGGACAGATAATTAAAAACTAATTAAATACTGAACTCACACCATTTCTTGACCTTAAATGGTCTTTTAAGATTAAAGCTGGTTAAGTCATTAGGCGGATCAGGTGAGCACTTGATCATAGTAACAAAATAACTTAAAAAACAAGCCCACCTCCATTTGAAAAAAAAAAAAAAAGCAAGGTATAATATTTAAGATGGAGACAGGTGCCTAGGAAGTATTAGTTAGAACAGAACATTATATGCTTTGCAATACTAAAGCAAATGCTATGATTGTGAAAATGGAACAGCTGAAACAAAGAAAACTTCACCACCCCTTCCACAAAAGTCTCAACAGGAAAGTTGACCAAATTGCACCTGCATGTTCTTGGATGTTTGATCAGTTAATGGGGTGTTGGATGGGACATTCTTGGCCTCACAGGTGTCTTCGAAGGACTCACCCTGCAGAATAAGGAGGAACCCAATATGATCAAAATGTGGTTAAGATCAACATAAAACCATTATCCTCCAGTAAAGGGGCCAAACCTGATAGGCTGGCTTCCCAACGGCATCCCACTACAATTTAGCGCAAGAATGGCACTTTCTGCCTGGTCAAGAGAAAAAGAAAACAACTCAGTCAAGATGGTTCCTCTAGTGCAAGTCTTTCTCAGTGTTTACAAATATAAGCAAAATATATATATATATGCAAGTTGAGAATCTTTAAGTTTGTCAAATCGTAAGATCCAGTAATAAGTGAAATAACACTATATATAGAATAGACAAATACAAATCCATACAATATACATAAAATACTCAAAATTGCAAAGCTAGCTCAAAAATTAAGTACCTAAACATAAATTACATATAAGCTCATTAGTCAAATAATTTCAGTAACTAATTCTTGAAATAAACTTGAGGATTTTATTCTTTGCATTCTTTGTAAGAGGCATCAACTACACTTGACAATACACCATAATGCCAACTCATTACTTTCACATATTTCCAAATTACAAAATCGTACTATTTTATCATTTGTAGCCAAGCTAGTCATCAATTTTCATATCACTGGATCATTGGCTTTAGAATTCATTACGGATCTAAAAGAACGATGCCCATCGGGCCATGTCCCACTCGGGAGTATAACAGAAAGAGCCAGAAAGCAAGATGAAAAGTAGGGGTAAGCAGACACACACAGTGTGTGTTTAGGAATCCGTTAGGAGAAAAAAGTTTACGTATTCCGAGATACTTTTTATGGATTTCGATGTTTTTTGTCTAGACTTATGTGCACCGTTGGGAAAAAGTTTTCCCAAACATGCACAGAGACAGGGAATGGGAACTGGTTTAGAAGTTGGGATAAACTGCAAGAACAGGCCTGGCAAGGGTCAGGGGCAAGCAAGAATTTGAAGGTTTCAGAGAGGCTCCTCTCAAAAAGCTAAAAGGTGTGCTCATTTTCTAGTGTCCTTCAATTCTTGCCCCTTGCCTTGTTTCAGCAAGTGAGCTTATTGTAAGCACTAGCTTGCTAATTCCTATATCTCCCTGTTTAGAGAAGAAACCAAAGCTTCAATGATATTAGTTTTTTGGAAGAAAGTGTCCATCCTGCTTAGGAGTGAATTAATTTGTATCAGTGCTAGAGGTTGATAGGTCTGGAAAATGCCAGCTACAAAAGGTTCTGACATGAAAGAAAGCCAAGTAAGACAACCCCAAGTGTAATCATTATTAACAGAGACCAGGCAGCATGGGCCCTTCTATGGAGTACTGAAGTGGTTGATTCTCCAAAGCCAATTTTGAAACATTAAAGTTACATTTTTCTATTTTTCCCAGAAATGAAAGAGAGCTGCTAAGGGACTGTTTTCTAACACTATAAAGTTAAGGGGGCATTTAAAAGGGGGGAAATTAAGGGATCATTTTGGAGGAAAATCGGAAGCCTACTAGCTATATCATGTAAATAAGAGATATAACGGCATTTTCCTCAAACTAGATGTGATACTATCTCGCATTGTATAACGAGAGGTCAATGCAGCCCTTTTAATTACAAAGGAGGAGGGTGTAGATTTTTAGGACGGAGAATGGGGTCATGTGATTTGAACACCCCTCACAATAGGAGATGTCATTTACCTCATAATTTAATTATGGCAGCCAACTATAGGAGCATTGAATGATCATAATAAAATTACCATTGCAAATTCTACAAAAGCAATTCGAGTTGAATGAGCATGATCTCCTAAAAGCCTCAAGCGGGTAACCTATAATAAAAATAATAAACAAATGTAAGCCAACATCTGAGATAACTGTTTTCAAGTTAATTCCATAAGATGTCGTGTTGGACTGACCTCACCACAAGCTGTTTCAAAGAAGTTCTTCACTTCAGCTTGAGAAATCTACAAGATAATTTAGGTCAAATATGATTTAAAACTGCGCTAGAAAAATTCAAAACACATATATCATGAATGGCAGGCCCAAGTAGTTCCCCATCTTGATTGTGATGGTGAAATACTTCCTCAACCACTACTGTTTTGTAAGGTCTTAATACAGGCAGAACTTGTGTGTTCATTCATTAGTGTGTGTGTGTGTGTGTGTGGCGCACACAATTTACAGGAAAATCAACAAGGGTAACGACATACCGTTTTATCAATATTTGTACAGTAGACAGTCCTGCTACACATTTCCTGCTCATCCTCAGACTGCATTTATTGAAAGTGAAGAAAAGAAAAGATTTTTGATAAACCAAGGAGCTTTAAATTCGTAACTTAACCGCCAAATTAATAGGACATGAATAAGGGAGTGGGACAATTTTGCTTTTTAAAAAAGAGAGAAAATATCAAATGAAGGGGAGAAATTGTGGGGAAGGACGTAAGTCAAGCAATAAAATAAAATTAAACGGGTTAGCAATGCACTTTTGAAAACATTTATCTGCCATGTTGAACATCTGTAGGAGTAAAACCTCTCTTGTCCGAACACCAAAGATAAGTAAAAGGAATGTTTCTATCTTTGATATAAAAGCTACATGACCGACCTCTCACAACAAAGACAGGCCTGAACTTCTACTTAAGAAATGTTTGGTATTCCTTTCAGTCCAAATATAGAATAATGTAAAAAGGACCGGGAATTTGTTCATACCCTAGGGAGGAATGTAGGATTCACAGGTAGGATAGCAGTTTTGGAAGGGAGGACCCTAACTGGATAGTAGCCAAGCACCGTGCCACCAAGGTTTAAAGCTGCTCTTGCACCTTCTGTTGACACAGTCCAAGATAAATGCATGAGATAGATTTAAAACATAATGGTCATTTTGTCATGCCTGTCCATATGTCTATTTGAAGAACAAGGGGAGACAACTGGATCTGCAAGCAAAATGCTTACGCTCATCCGCAAACTCCACAAATGCAAAACGAAGAATTGAATTTGGATCACCACAAATTCGGCAGTCCATAACCTTCAATCAAGAAGAAAAGCTTGATGTGACATTTCCAAATTAATGAAATTATTAAAAAGGCAATCTATCTTTGAAATTTAAATCTTCTTATTTATTAAAATGGAAGATAGTAATGAACAACAAAAATGCACTGCATGAGTTCTCAAAAGTACTAATAGATGACTAGTAATACAACTACTAGTGGACACATTTTGTAAATAAAACAGGTCTGCTCACAATAAAATTAAATGCTACTAAAAACCATTGAGTGACATTTTTTATGGAGGAAACATGAAGACATTTCACAGATGGGAAATATGGTATTCTACACAACCAAATAAAGTAGACTTTACGAGGAAAACCCAAAAGATAATCCTTTGATGATTCAGTAAACTATTGAGAGGAAGAAGAGCTACAAGAGAATTAGAATAAACAGATGCACATTTTGTTTTTACACAAGAAAATGATGAGAAGTTTCTAGCAAATACCAATGAACCACACACACTCACGCGCAAACAGAATTCAGTGGGCGGACATTGATAGCAATAAGAAATGTTTATATTATAAAGTTACATTTCCATTTTCACATACTTGTTTTACTTCATAAACTTTTTTATTAAAAAAACTAACGCAAAAACCAGCTTACAAGCACTGTGAAAAAGGTTAAGAGAAAAAAAACTAACATCAACTCTGGTTTAGAAAATTTCAGAGAGGAAATCCCAAAAGAAATAGCACAGCATCCAACTAGGCCAGGCCATGTGTAGTCGAGAAGAAGCAATTAGTGAAACAAAGAAAGCATGTTATGTTTTGCTTAGCAGACTAATAGGAAGATGTTAGTGAAGCCTCGCACAGGGAACAAAAAGAAAAGAAAAAGTCTCTTAGGAACATATGACAACTTTTTATAAACGTGTAGAATAAAGCAAGATAAACCATAGAAATGCAAGGTAAAAAACTACGGCAAAACAGTACGAGTCCCTGCTGCTACAATATAACAGTGGTAACCATGACGATAACTCCCATTTAAGTATTAAATTATCTTGATCAGTTCTGAAAGATGAGCTGGAAAGAGAATGACTATAAAATCACCAGGTGACACTCATGACTTACCTGTCCACAACTAGTAAATAGGGCAGCAAGGCGCTCCTCAGTAACCTATCAAGAAAAGAGACTGTTCAAATAATACAATCTTTCTATAATCAGAATCAATGCTAGGAAAGCTATGGAATTCATATATTTGTAATCGTAAATTGATTCAGCCATTATTGCTTACATGCTGATCTATATCAGAAACATATACGGTTCTTCTAATGCTATCTTCTCTATGAGCCTTGTGCACCCTTCCATTGGACCTTCTCCTCCCCTGGGTATAATTAGTTCTCTGCAAGATGATGAAAGCATAAATTGCCAGTAAACAAAACAAGGTCAATGATATCAGGATTAACTGCCACATGAAAAATTATCTCAATCATATCACAATAATCTTTACCAAAGAAAGAGTAGCGTTTATATAGTAACAAAAATATACCTAGCATTGCTTGGTAAGTGCTATATTGTACAACAACATGATAACAGATCATGATAAAAGGCACAATCAGCTATATCCAACCTCAAAATACACAGCGCAATTCCAAAGGAGACACATTCAAGGAAAATTTAAGTCAGCTCATGAAAACAAATAACTGCAAATGAAATCGCTTCAGAAGCAATAACATATATGATGGAGAAGAAGAAACCCAAATTCCACCCTAAAAACGCATGACCAGAGAGTGCAGAGATTCTATTCAATTCAAGCTACTTTTCAATTTCATAATCGAAGTGCATTATACAAATACCAAGTTACCGACTCCACAGACAAAAAAGTAAAGAATTTTCACTATATTTTGCTACAAGGTACGCATATTCAGCCACAATAAATTCGATGCAATACCAAGCGTTCTCATTAATAATCATTTAAAACCTTCGATCGAAATAGCGTAAATAATAAGTAAACAAAAAATATAAAATCCAAAGTATCTAACGTAATGATAGATCGAAGAAAAGTGACAATACCCTTCGATTGTTTGGATAATTATCATCAGCAGCAGTATTGTTGTTGCCCAGAAAATTGGTCAGTGGGAGCTGATGATCCCCCTGATGGAGATGATCATGGTGAGAATATCTTGAAGGGAAAAACTCCTTCGCCAAAGGATTCAATTTAGTGAACATATCAACGAGCTTTTGCACATTGAATTCGGATTCGGGCTTGGAATTTGAGTCCAACTTGTTCGCATCTGCTGCGTCGACGGAAATCTCAGCAACCGCAGCCATAATTTAAAGCTCCAGAAGAAGAAGAAGCAGCAGCAGCAGCAGCAGCAATTCAAGCTCGAAGAAGATAGCTTCAGAACAAGAATTCAAATAAATTTAACATCTTTTTCTCAATTTTTACCATCCCAGAAAAAATTGTGCTCGGATGACTGGAAAAAAAAAACCTCATTTAATATAAGCTCAGATGAAGCGAAATTCCATAGCCCAGATAAGGAAAGAGGATTAGGGTTTGGGAATAAATTATCAAGGAAGGATAGACGGAGAGTAATGGTGTGGAATTGAGGAGAGAGAAAGAAGGTGAAATAATGGAAGCGGTGCTTCGAACAGCTAGCGTAACAGTTCGTTTGGTCTTTGCTGAGTTGCTCGGCTGCTTGCGGCTTTGATCGCAGCCTCCCCCCGGAGAGACGCCAAAGTTTGGCCGCAAATCTATTGTTTTAATTTAATTTTAACTTTTTTATGCTTCTCCATTTTTTTAACTTAGGAACTAGAACTAATTTAAAAGTTGATTAACCTTATATTTATGTTTTTAATTTTTATCAATTTATTTAAATTATCCCTATTAATGCTCTGTTGGCAATAATTAAGTGAGAGATAAAGAATTTAAGAAGATCATTAGGATGTTTTAAAAAATATATTATATTAACTAACTTAACTTATATTTTAAGGATGGGGAATGATTTTTATTTTTTACATAATTATAATTTTTAGATTAAATTCTCCCTCATCCCTCATTTGTTGACTACTTATATTTTCACATAGCTTAAAATTTAACGGGATTATATATATGCATATAACTTAAAAGTTTTTAGAGTTACATGAAAAATAACATTAAGAGGTATATAATTGATGTTTAGAAGTTATCCAGGCAAACATAACAGTTTAAAAAAGTTATTTTTATATGTTAAAAATTTATTTTTACACTGTTCAAGTTATGTTTAGAGGTATATAATTGATGTTTAGCATCAAGTTAAAGTTATTTTTACACTGATCAAAATTTTCAAGAGTTTTAGGCTCATGGGGGTTTTCTTTTTTTTTTTCTGTTTTAAAAAATTGACAAGATATTCTTATTTAAAAAATTTTATTGAAAAAAAGCTAATATATTTTTATACACAGAGAGTACAATCAAATTTTAAGTCTTTCCGTCAATAAAATTTTTACCGATTTTTCACTTGTTTATCATTTTCTTATAAAAACATGAATATCTTCAAGTGAAAATCTTCAATCTCTTAATGAATAGCAATGGAGTAAACCCCAGAGGAAAGTAAATAAAAAATATAGCAAATTAAATATTAAGGGCTTGTTTGGAAACCAGGTTTGAAACATAGGTTTCACAGAATCCGAGGCAAAACCTAGGTTTTGAAAAGTGATTTATATTTGGGAAGATATAGCTTTTACAGATTCCGAGGTAAAAAAGTGGGTAGGAAAGAGGAAAGTAAGAAAGAGAAAGAGAGAAAAAGTAAGAAAGAGAAAAGAGGAAAAAAAGTAGGAAAGAGAAAACCTAAGTTTCCCAAAAGTTGCTCCCAAACAAGCCTTTAAGTTTATTTAAATCAAATTCACTTCCTACAATCTAGGGGTAGATTAATAAAACTCAAAAAGTCAATCACCTTGTGAACCTTCGAAGGTGGCAGATAGTTGGGTTACCATGGGATCATAATAGATACATATATAGGTCCTGTTTGGTAATGATTATGGACCCTTAAAAAGCCCGTTCAACATTATTTTTTTGTAAAATGAGATAATCTCCTTCACTTATTTACTTTAACTTACGTAAAAACACTTCTCCACTGCGTTCCCAGACAGGCCCATAGTAGTTTTCATTTCTTGTGGCGGCTGATCCATTGCGATTTCCTGTGTTTAGACATGGTGTTTTGATTTCGATTCATATTATTTAACGTCTTAAATGAAGCTTTTTTATCATTTTTTTTTAAACTAATTGTGTGAGATTCGATTCCCTTAAGTTAGTGGTTTGTTTTTTTCGAAGTTGCAACCCTCTTACGTAGAACAATGAGGCATAAGTATGAAGAATTGACATCCTCAATGATCCACCTGAACCAGACAACCAAGACAACACCATATACATGCTCCCCCATATTATTGTGCATGTTTGAGAAAACTTTTTTTTAACGGTGCATGCAAGTCAAGATAAAAGGTATTTCGAAATCCGTAAAAAACATCTCGATATCCTTAAAGGATCTTGAAATTCGTAAAATTATCTTGAAATCTGTAAACTCATTTTTACCAACGGATTTCCAAACACATACATTATTCTTGAAAATGACGATCCCATCCTCAACATCGATGAATGCATCGGCACATTGTTGGTAGAAGGGCCGTAGACGGTAAAGGAGCCGAGGATGATGAAGGTGGAGTAAGAGATGAGCAGATGGGAGAGTTGGTAAGGAAGGTAAGTAAGGCTTGGAAGTTGGATGTTTATAAGGCCTTGTGAGTTTTTCTCCGTTGGAACTGGTGATGAAAATGGATGGTAGTGTTTATAGAAGTATTTATAGATTGCGAACAAATAATATCCTTATTTGAACTCATGATCTTATGTATTATGAATAATTTTTCTTACCAATTCAACCAATTTTTATAGGATTCTATAGCTCCTACAACAACTGAGTTAGTGGGTGTATTACTCAATTTGAATTTTCCAATTCATTTAAAGAAACTTTAGCAATCTAGCTAACCTCATGATTAGCTTTTATGGAAATTAGATGTGTGCAAGGACCGGTCCAAACTAAACCGGGTTGATACCCAACCTGAGGTTTAGTCTGGTATAGACCTACAGACAACCCAAGGTTTGATTCAATCCAACACCGGCTCGAGGTCAGGGTTAGACTAGATTAGTCCGTCTATGTCAGTTTCAATTTCATTATATTGATTATTTGAACTTGATTGGAACGAATCAGACCACCTCGAATTGGATTGTACCAATCTGACCATCGAGTTTTCGCATGGGAAACTATATAAACTTGCAAGTGTGGCTTCTCTAAAGCCTTCTTATTCCAACAAATTTTTAAGACTTCAAAGATTCCATTTAACTCAACATTCAAAGTATTCATGGATCTTAGCTTTTTCATGAAGCCAATAACACAGTAGTTAACAATATAGTAGTTCCCCATCACCTAAGAAATATTTAACCTAAGATTGAACTACCTACAAGAATTTTTTAAAGGAAAAATGCAACTTATATGAAAGGATGAAACAATTACATGAGAACCAAAGTTAGAGTAAACAAATAATCCAATTAAGCCAAGCCCATTGAAAGTACATCTCTCGCAATATGATGAATTAAGATTCGAATCTCCCCTAATAGAGATGTCCACATTTAGTGTTCAGTTATGTCTCAAAGAGATTGACTTCGTTATAAGGATATATGTTCTTTTGACATAAAAAAAAAGTGGGAAGAAAACAGAGGGAGGAAAACTTCCAAAAAGGGTAAATATGGAGAAGCCAAGGGTTTTCAAATAATTCCCCCGACTACCAAGTTAAAGTAGGGTGTCACAATGTTAATATGCAAATTCATATCCAAAATTTTCATTTAGAGCAATACCATTCTAAAAGTTGTTTTAGTTCAAGATTAGTTAAAGTATTAAAATGGGGCAACGTTCCCTCTTACCGTTAAAGATGATAGCAATCACACTAGTTTCATAAAGAGATGTAGTAAATTTGCTATATTTTTAAATCTCCAGAAGATATTGTTCATTAGAGAAAAATTTGTGAGGTAAATTTACACTTTGTGTACATGTAAATCAACAAAATTTTGTGGTAAAAAAATCAACAAAAGTTTGTGATGTGATTGGGTGGAAGCCTGGAGGTTCCAAGAGGTAACATTACAAATATATCACTCCTACTCTATCAAATTCAAACACAAAATCACTAGAGATGAATTATTAATTAATAAAGTTTGGTCTAATTGATAAGTAATATATTAATAATCTACAAAATCATAAGTTTAAATCTCACTACCAATGCGAGTATTTTATTGGTTGGCGATATATAAGTATATCTTTAAATGCTTTTTGAGATTGAACGGGTGTTCTAACTTTAACGAACCCTCATAACTCAACTTGCCAAAACTTTTTTTTTTTTATAATAAAGGCAAGCATCTTAAGTATGAATTTTTCTAGCTTGATGATTTCATAAAGTCTCTTTTTATACTTATACTAACAAAATTCTTATTGTTGAAACATTTGCCCTCATTACATTTAAGACTATAATATTAGTGGACACTGTAAAGATATTTGAACATTTAAAAGCATATTTTTTTTAAAAAATATATTTATTATACATATGGTATTTTTATAGCCAATTTTAATCAATTACAATTTAATTATTTATAGCTTATAAAAAATTGCCTGTTTGGGAATATAGTTTGAAACCATGATTTTAAAAAAGAGTATAAAACGTCCCACTAAAATTTATAATAGTTTTTAATCCTCAAATACATATGGTATTTTTATAGCCAATTTTAATTGATTACAATTTAATTATTTATAGCTTATAAAAAATTGCCTGTTTGGGAACATAGTTTGAAACCATGATTTAAAAAAAGAGTATAAAACGTCCCACTAAAATTTATAATAGTTTTTAATCTTCAAAATCATAATTTTGTATGGAACAAACATTTTCAGATTCTCCAGAATAGCTTTTAACCTTTAAAACAGTGGTATTTCAAAAAAAATTATTTTCTAAAATCTATTCTTTAAAAATAAATTGAGATATAAATTATTCTTTAAAATTAATCCAAAGTAACCTAAAAATGTAGTTAAAGGGTTGACGAAATTTTTGTGGTGGAAAGTCCAAGAGAGAAGGTAGTTTGGGAGGGCGGACCAGCGGAGCAACCAAAGATTGCCCCACGTGGCTGAATTTCCCATGTTGAACTCTTTTTACCACACTACCCTCCTTGAATATTCATACAAAGGCGACATTTTAATTGGAAAAGATTAAATTAATAATAATTAATTGATTTTTAATTATTTTTAAAATAAATTATAAATATTTATTAGTTTCTATGGCATATTGATGATCTCATTAATCCAAAATTAAATAAATTTATATTTTTAAATTTATATTTTTCTGAATTTATAATTATAAATCACTTTTTTGAATTTTTTATCGTTACCTAACTATTATAAATTTAATCTTTTAGGCTTTATCGTCGTTCCACCTGAATTATTTTCTTATATCTTTTATTTGTACACGTTTTTACTTATTGTATCCGATAAAAAAAATTTAATGCAACATGTAATACATTTTTTTTAATTAATATAGAATTTCTCCGGCATATGTTAGACTTTAATACATATGAATTTGTTCTGGCAAAAAAAATAATATATATGAATTTTTAAAACAAAGTTATTCTATTGTTTATTAAATGAATAAAGATGGAATTTATTTATTGCATTTAGCACAAGATGAAGAAAAAAAAAGGATTATGTTGACAAAGAGGAATTTAGGGTACAGTAGGGAGTTAAATGAAGTAGCAGATGAGAGGAGAAGAAATGTAAGTGTTTGTAATGCATTCAAAATCAATACAACAGGTAGTATGGTGAAAATAAATAGTTGGCTGCTTGGTCGCTGGTCTCTCCACATCTAACAACCCTTCAACAATCTAGGGGTTGTGGTTATTAGATACTCGAATCTCAACTGCCTGGTTCGCTATCAGGAGGATGTCGACAATGAATCCAAGCCCATAGATAGGCTTCACGTGTCTTCCAAGCGTCTGACCGTTAGATCACTACATAGACCTGTCTTCGTGTGGGCATGTGGATTGGGCTTCGTTCCACACACCATTCTTCTATAAAATTTTCCTTCAAAAAACTTCTGCCTTCATTGAAAAGAGATCTTCGGAATTTTTTATTTTTATAAAATTAATAAAAAATAATTCAATAGTTTATCTATATAATAAAACAATAGATAATTGAATATAAGTTCTGTTTCATTTTTTTATTTTCAATGACATAATAGTATATAATAAGGCATGGCATGAATTGTTTAAGTTGACATTAATATTTAATATATTATTTAATAAATCTTATTTCAATCAATTTAAAATTTTCAAGGTAATATAACTCATATAAAATTTTCATTGAAAAAATTAATGTGACATTTCCAGAATACACATTTTTTTACAAGGGAAATTAGTCATTACACATATATTAAGTGGCTGTAGATAAGAAATTAAAGGAAAATATCTGTAATGTAATGACAGGGGTACTTGTGACAATTGACCTCAACGGTGAGGCACTGGAAGTGCGAGTAGAGCTGTGGGAGGGGCAACGATTTTGCCTTTTCCCACTTAACCGGCCTTCTGATTCTGTATCTCCTCTTTCGTCTCAATCACTTTTTTTCATCCATGGCTACATCTTTCGCGCCAATTTCCATTTCAGGTAGTTTTTTGTTTGTTCTTTGAATCTGGGACGAATTTCTCTGATTTGTTTCTTTTGTTTCACATTGGGTTGCTGAGAGTAAACAGTTTTGAATGAAAGTGGCGTATAAATATTCTTTTTATAAACTTTGCATTCTCAGAAATGGTTTTATGAATTGTAGGTTTTGTTTTATCGCTGCGTGTCATTTTCGATTCTTGTGATTGTAAAGGGTTATTGATATGTTTTTGTTATATAGTTTTTTTTGAGGGGTCTAATGAGGTTGTTGCTTTGATTTGGAAATAGGTGGATGCCATCTTAAGCCGCGCGAGCTTTGGCTAACAAATCCCAACTCTCTTAGGGTTTCGCCTAAACCTGCTGCTCAAAGGAAATCCAACCTAGTGAGAAGGAACCGCAGCTCAGCAATTCGTGCTGAATATCGGTATGCCATTTTTGGATCACTTTAGTTTTATTCCTGTTTATAAAATTTTTGCCAGATATGTGGATATCATCGTCTTTTGTGCTATGCTTGCTTGTATTCAGGAGTTATTTGGTCCATTCCTGCAACTGCAAGGTCGTATTTCTACCATCAGCAAAACTTATGTGCTTGATGCAACCTCCCCCCCCCTCCCCCCCAAAAAAAAAAGCGTGGGGCGCTCTATCTTATTTGATTTTCACCAAACTATATTATTCCCTCAGGAAAGAATTTGCTTTTATGTTTATTGTCGTTGGAAAAAGGTGAATCCCTATTAGTTATCGCATCAGCATTATTAGAGGAGGAACCTGCGACATCTTGTTCTGTATCATTGCAAAGAAAATGTTATGGGAGTAAATGCTGGAAAGAATATCTGTCACTTTTAATTTCGCCGGGTTCTTTCTAGCTTATGTTTCTTTGAATTAGTTCATATAACATGTTCCTTCTGGCTGACATTATGATGTGTCCTTAGTTAATTCCTGAGCTTCCAAGACTGATTGGACACGCGATAAGCGAGGCTTCAAATGACTCAGAGCATTAAGTCTTCCATCTCTTACATACTAAAGTTCCAAATAAATTCAAAATTTGTTTTGAGGTTTGGACTTTGGAAGAGTAGATGCTTCATAAAAGGTGTCCAAGATATATGTTCTTTTGACATAAAGGGACTTGTATCTAACTTGATGTAAATTTCAAATTACATATGGATAGTTCAGATTTTGTTGTGTTATGGTTTTAATGCCATTTTTTCTGTGTCCTTGCTAAATAGAGTCAAGGCTGTTCCATGTCAAAAACTTACGCAAGTAGTTATTATTTTCCAAAATGGTGCATTGCCCATGTCCCATGACCTGAGAAACTGAATGATATTGTAGTGATACTTTCTGTATTTCTCAATTTTTTTATGGTAACTGTTTGTGTATATATGATCCTGATGTTATACTAGTGCCTATTGTGCTCGATGCAAGTCTGATCAAAGGACAGGATCATATTGGTTTCCAATGTGAAAGATTATGTGTATTTACTATTCTTTTTACATTTTGTCTTCTAAATCCAGTGATAGTGAAAGTGGAGGTGGGGATTTTGTTGCTGGTTTTCTCCTGGGAGGTGCGATTTTTGGAACATTGGCTTACATCTTTGCTCCCCAGGTAAAATGCTTTCATTTGTTTCTAGAAGTGTTAATTCCTTACTAATTGATAGTTGATATACTGTGATAGGTTATGGGCTAATGGATCGTCGTTGAACTTTATCATCTATGTATTTATATCTAAGTATATATTATATAAAATTTATAGGAAGTGGCTTTATTTACAATTCATCAACAATATAAGACCCACATTCTAGTTAAAATTTAAAGAGATTTGAAAGAAAGAGACTATAGTTTAGATAATTAATTACCAATTTATCAACTTTTTTTTAAAAAAATTCCAACCGGTTATCCAGTTAATATAAATAGCTTCCGTAACCTACTTCTAAGTTACTGCAGCCGTTTTCTATTGCTTTCTTTGTCCCAAAACACTGAGTGGGTTGACAACAAGTTGGTTCATTTTCTGGCAATATGTTCTAAGAACTGACTTTGCTCCATTAGGAGAGGCAAGTTATTAATGAAGCTGGTTGTTTTGTTCTATTTTATCTTATATATAAGTGTTACTGATTTAAAGTATGCCCAAGCGTTCGGTCTGAATCTAGAATTTTTTCTGTTCTCTTCATTTTTTTATTTGTTCTATTTTAATAATGGAACTGTTTGATCCTCGAAGTCTGGTATCATCTTTATCTGTTGACTTTTATATGTTTCTTTTAGTGAAAGTTCAAGACTGCAGCATCTGTTATCTTATGGCATGAATATGATGCAAGTAGTGAACTTTTTCTGTTGGCACTAAAGTTTATCTCTGTAATATCTTTTTTATTTTTTATTACTTTTTACGGAAGAAGTCAATTTTATTGTTGTACGTATGCTTGAGTATTCAAATCTTCATTTTGCATGATGCATGCCCCAGATTAGAAGATCTCTGCTGAATGAAGATGAATACGGGTTTCGTAAGGCCAAAAGACCGATATACTATGACGAAGGTTTAGAGGTAAGTAGGCCCTTGACTTTATAATAATAACTCCCTCCTGGTGCAGGAACATGCAGGGCATTAGTTACAATTGTGTTTTATTATTTCTGAAAAACAGAGGACGAGGCAGACTTTGAATGAAAAGATAGGCCAACTAAATTCTGCCATTGATAATGTGTCTTCACGCTTGAGAGGTGGCAATAATGTGCCTGTAACACCTGTAGAGAATGATCCTGAAGTGGAAGCTACCCTGTGAGGCGTTTCTTGTTTGGTTCCTTTTTTTTTGGCTTTTTTTTACTGATTTTACCAACGCTTGAGTGGTTCTTATAAATAATTATAGACCGTATCCCTGTTAGAATTGGTTCTGCAACCTTATATTGCCATAATTTTTTGTTTCATGTTCGATGGCAAAAGACTTCCTACTGGACAAATATTAGTTCAATCATGCGAATCTCTTGAATGGAATCTATATCTCTTGTTTATATATATATATATTACATATGGATAATCCTAAAAAAATCTAGTTGAAATATACAAATTCTGATTTCTACACATTTATTGAATCCTTATTAAGTCATATAGGTCTTATTTGATAATTTTAAATTGTGATTTTTTCTATATACCCTTTTCTTTTTTCGCCTTTTCAATCTAATTATTTTTCTCCTTGCTATTTTTTAAAACAAGACCTTTCCTCTTTTCTCCCTGTGTAGGATAATCATTTTGCTATATTTTTACAACAAGACTTTCCTCTTTGCTCCATGTGCAGGATAATTCTTTGCCATAATAGTTACTAAGATGTTCATATGTTGTGCTGTTTGCTTGTGTAACGCCTCATACTTTTTCCCTATATGTTCATATGAGATCATTTTTGAATCACTCTTGGCCCTTAGAAATTAAAATTTGACCCAAAATTGTGAATTTGGATTTTCAAAAACGGAAAAATCATTACTGTTCACGGGTCATTTTTCCAGATTTCTGGTCCAACTTTGAAAAATCATAATTAATTCTAGAAAAATCGAAATGGAGTGGTTCCAATTTCTAAATTTAGCTTATGGAGTGACCTATAGGGGAAAAATACTCATTGGCTCAAAAACTTGCCCATTTGAATCAGTTTATTGCGAAACCATCTACTGTCCAATTGGGCAATTCCAGTTTTTACCTTAAACTTTGGAAATTCATAACTCTCAAAATACACATTCAAATTTTGCAAACTTTATATCATTTTAAAGCTCAGGATGTGTAGTTTCTGATTGGAAAGTTTCAGCTCATTTGGAGCTCATTTGCTATTTTTTCTTGCCACGTGAAACAGACTCGTTTTTCAGGGCCTTTGGAACCCTTTAACTTTGAAAACCAATTTTTGTTAAAATTCACCAAAACCTCTTTTTGGTTCTTTAACTCTTCTCAAACATGCATGACTATTCCCTTACCATTTCTTGTTGGTTTTAATCCATTTTTATGCATGCATCATCACACATTCTCATGGTACCTTGTATAGAAGTTTAAAGTTACAACCACAACAACAAAAAACTTCAAGAAGGTTAGCATTCAAATATTTACACAAAAACCATGCAACCAAGAAGCAACTTCTTCGTTCATCTAAAACTTTTTCCTTACCCTTGCTTGTACTTCCACCTACATGGTTAGTTGGGGGGAATGAGATTTGGGAATCCCAATATCAAAACCACATAATCAATACATTGTGAATGTGCATACATAACTTTAAGGCATGTGTATGAACATCTAAACATGTGACACATAAACTTCACTTGAATATGCATATGGTCATAACACAAAAGTCACATTTCATACACAAATCATGCACTTTACTCATCATAAAAGTTCATGTAACATTCACAAATCATTTTCATAAACATAAAAGGAGATTAGTAGTTTTGCTACCTTTTCTTTACTTTCTTTTACCCGACTTCAAAAATGCTCTTGGATCTCTTCCAAGTATGTTTCTTGGAGATCTTAAAACCCTAAAAATCATGGTATAACATTCATATAAACATGTTATCACCAAGATGCAACAAAACTTGCAAAAACAGGTTTTGGGTAACTTCTGTTCGTTGTGCGCCCATAGTAATACTAACTATATAGTATTATTGCATTATTATGTGAAGTGATTGATTAGTGCATTGATTGCATTATGATTTGAGTTGGATGAGTTGTTTATCTATTTATACTTTGAATGGATGTATGGATAGATGAGCATGAATAGTTACGAAGTTACACAACCTTTATTCGCGAACCTCGAGGATAAGTACTTTAATACGAAAACACCCGAAGTAAGCATGCATTCCGAACCGTTCGTCAACCAAGGCGTGATTTCTGATGATAGTTGGAGGACTTCATGGAAGAAGATGATTTCACTGAAGAATCGGATCCTGAGATGGAAGAAGATTGGTCGTCAGAGCCAATCGTAGCTATACCCTTAAGCGTAGCCTGCCCAGCTAAGGGAAACCTTAAGGAGGAGATACTCTCAGGAACAGGATCTAACGTCATGTAGTCGGTGCAGGACTTGACCACCGTGAGTGAGTCTGTGGTAGTATCTGAGGTTGATGATGAGTACAACTTCACTAGGGAGATATATCTACGCAGTATCTTACTAGTTTATGCTAGAGAACTGCGAGAGCGCTTATCCCCGGCAGGATGCAGCTATTACTTGGTATGGATAAATAAGGCTAAAGAAGCCTATGACCTTGAGCAAGGGTTCCCGAATGCAGCGACAATGGACGAGTGGATAAACACAGTAATGGCAACTATCCCAAACCTAGCACTTCAAAGAGAGGCAGAGAGCCGTATTCTCTTTCGTCCTATTCCCAGTTTCGCTATCTTCCTTAACAGGCTCGAGAACCTTGTTTTGGAAATGTTTCCAGAGTATTAAATGACGAGATGTCATAGATATTTTGGTATGCCTGGAAAAGTTAGAATTTTATAGGTAAAGTGAAACTTTTTGTAAAGGGAAACTTTTTGTAAATAGAAACTTTTGCATGAAAAGTATGAAAGCTGCTGCAAGATGTAAGAAAAGTATATATGAATATATATATATATATATAATGTTATTTTGAGAAGTAGCATAGAGAGCATGGATTTAAGTTATGATTTTAATTGCGTTGTCCATTCTTAAAGGGTTAAAACGGTGCGAACCCGTGGAAACCCAAATAGAAGAGGACCAGGGGGTCGTCCTAGACGAGAAGATCCTATACAAGAGATCTTAAGGAGAACTCAGAATGTAGATCAACAGGGGAGTCCACCTAGACCGGACGATCTTATGAGAGAGATCCTGAGAAGGTTAAATGAATAACACCAGTTTATGGAACAGCTGAGAGCAGACCAAGCTCGTCAAGAACAGGAAAGAGTAGCTGAAAGAGAAGCTACTATTCAGGCAGCAGTAACAGCCGCTTTAGCTGCTAAGAATCAGAATCAGAACCAGCACCAGAACCCGAATCAGAACGTGCCTCAACAACCCCCTCAGCCAGAGCCTGAGCCAATCCATGATCCCCCGCCAATACGAGTTGTCAGGCCGGAGGACAGATATGAGGTTTAGCAATGTGTTAGTAAGTTCTGCAAGCACAACCCGCCCATATTTGAGGGATCTTTAAATGTTCAAGTCGCTGAGAAGTGGATCACCCGGCTTCAAAAGATCTTTAAAGTCATGAATTGTCCCTCGGAAGTAAAGGTTCAGTTAGCCATCTACAAGCTGGAACAAGAGGCGGATCGGTGGTGGAGCAACACCGAGCTAATTCTACAGGCAAGGGATACCCCTGTCACTTGTGAAGTTTTCTTGGATCAGTTCAATCAGAAGTACTTTCCAAAGTCTATACAGGACAAGAAGTAAGCTGGGTTTCTTGTGTTAAGACAAGGTGATAGGGAATCATTTGACGAATACCTGGCAAGGTATCTGAGCTGTCTAGATACTCGACGTACCTCCAGCGTACGCATGATGAAGAATGGAATACCGAAAGGATGCTACGGGGTCTGAAACTAGCTCTAAAGGAAAGAGTTGCCCCGATGAGAATAACAACCTTCAATACAGCAGTTGAAGTTTGCAGAGTAACAGAAAGTAGCCAGAATCACCATCCATTGGCTAAAGCTTCAATCTCTATCGAAAAGCCGGTGCATCGACAACTACATTTGCTTTATCCGGGTGATACTTTATCTGATAATCATAGTCCTTAAGTAATTTCATCCATCGTCTCTGCCTCAAATTCAGCTCCTTTTGATTTTGCAAGTACTTAAGACTTTTTTGGTCATAGTACAGCTCGATGGTTGCTCCATATAAATAATGCCTCCATATCTTTATAGCGTAAACAATCGCTGGTAGCTCTAAATCATGCGTGAGGTAATTTTCTTCATGCGGCTTCAACTGCCGAAAGGCATAAGCTACTACTCTCCCCTGCTGCATTAAAACACATCCTAGTCCATGCTTACTAGCATCACTATAAACCACATAAGTCTCTTTTGGATAAGGAATTATCAATGCAGGGGCTGAGGTTAGCTTTTTCTTTAATTCTTGAAAACTAGCCTCACATTTTTCATCCCACGTAAAATTTTGGTTCTTTCGTGTGAGCTTAGTCAGCGGCAAGGCAATCTGAGAAAAGTTTTGAATAAAACATATGTAATAACCTGCTAGGCCCCAGAAAGCTTCTGACTTCTGTTATCGTTCTAGGTTGATTCCATCTCAGTATTGCCTCTACTTTGGCGTGGTCTACTGTGACCCCTTCTTGAGAGATCACATGCCCTAGAAATTTCACTTCAGGTAACCAGAATTCACACTTACTGAGTTTAGCGAATAAATGTTTTTCTTTCAAAATGGTTAATACGATCCTCGGATGCCTTTCATGCTCCTCTAAAGATTTAAAGTACACTAATATGTCATCAATGAAGACTACGACAAACTGGTCCAAGTATTGCCGAAAAATGCGATTCATATAATCCATGAAAACTGCATGGGCATTCGTCAATCTGAACGGCATCACTAAAAATTCATAGTGCATATATCTTGTCCGGAAGGCCATTTTAGCAATGTCTTCAGCTCTAACTTGAAGCTGGTGATAGCCTGATCTGAGATCAATCTTTGAAAACACTTTGGCACTACTCATCTGATCCAACAAATCATCAATTTGAAGAAGAGGGTACTTATTCTTGATCGTCACCTTGTTCAACTCACGGTAGTCAATACATAGTCTGAGACTCCTGTCTTTCTTTTTCAAGGAGGACTGGGGCTCCCCAGGGTGAAACACTGGGTCTAATCAACCCATTCTCTAACAGCTCCTCTATTTGCTTCTTCAACTCCTTCATTTCGCTTGGAGTCATTCTGTATGGAATCTTTGAGATTGGATTGGTTCCCGGCACTAGATCGATAGCGAACTCTACTTCTCTTTCTGGAGGCAGTCTGCAAATCTCTTCTGGAAATACCTTGGGAAATTCTCTGACTACCGAAATGTCACTAAGGGATTCTTTAACTTCCATCTCAACTGAGAAAAAGACTATATACCTTTGACATCCCTTCCTCATACATCTTTCTGCCTTAGTTTCCGAAATAAAATTCAACTTAACCTCAGTAGGTGTATTTACTTTTCTACTGGGTAATATCAAGGTTCGATTCTTACAATCAAGCAATATATTATTGGTAGATAGCCAATTCAAACCAATTATCATATCAATACCATGCAGGGGTAGACATATCAAGTCAATTACAGTGCTGCAATGTTCATACTGGACTATGCAACTTAGACATGCACAACAAGTGACAACTTTCATCCTAGTGGGTGTAGACACAGTCATGCATAAGGTAACGTGTCTATGCTCAGACCTAAACGCTTAGCACAATTATATGAGATGAATGAATGGCTTGCGTCTGAGTCAAACATTGCATACACAAGGTAATCATTTATACGGATTGTACCTTGGATCATCTCTGGCGACTTACGAGCCTCTTCCTGTTTCATAGCAAACACTCTGCCCGAGCTCTGAGGTCGAGATCCTTCAGTCACCTGTTTGCAGTCCCTAGCAAAGTGTCCAGGCTTTCCACATGTGTAGCAAACATTCTGGCCTGCGTAACAAGGTCTGTCTCCATGATTCTTGCCACATAGACTGCAAGGCTTTGTCTGTTGGCTACGCGGAAAGGTACTTCTCTTTCCTTGCTTCTTAAATCCTTTCCTGAACGGAGGTCTCCTGCCTTTCTTACTGCCTGCGACGCTACTCAGTACCAGCTTTTCGGTAGAGATTGGAGCTTTAGCCAATGGATGGTGATTCTGGCTACTTTATGTTACTCTACAAACTTCAACTGTTGTATTGAAGGTTGTTATCCTCATCGGGGCAACTCTTTCCCTTAGAGCTGGTTTCAGACCCCGTAGCATCCTTTCGGTATTCCATTCTTCATCATGTGTACGCTGGAGGTACGTCGAGTATCTAGACAGCTACAGATACCTTGCCAGGTATTCGTCAAATGATTATCTATCACCTTGTCTTAACACCAGGAACTCAGCTTCCTTCTCATCCTGTATACACTTTGGAAAGTACTTCTGATTGAATTGATCCAAGGAAAATTTCCAAGTGACAAGGGTATCCCTTGCCTGCAGAATTAGCTCGGTGTTGCTCCACCACCGATCCGCCTCTTGTTCCAACTTGTAGATGGCTAACTGAGCCTTTACTTCCGAGGGACAATTCATGACTTTAATGATCTTTTCAAGCCGGGTGATCCACTTCTCAGCGACTTGAACATTTAAAGATCCCTCAAATATGGGCGGGTTGTGCTTACAGAACTTACTAACCCATTGCTGAACCTCATATCTATCCTCCGGCCTGACAACTCGTATTGGCGGGGGATCATGGATTGGCTCAGGCTCTGGCTGAGGGGGTTGTTGAGGCACGTTCTGATTCGGGTTCTGGTGCTGGTTCTGATTCTTAGTAGCTAAAGCGGCTGCTACTGCTGCCTAAATAGTAGCTTCTCTTTCCTGTTCTTGACGAGCTTGGTTTGCTCTCAACTGTTCTATAGACTGTTGTTCATTTAACCTTCTCAGGATCTCTCTCATAGGATCGTCCGGTCTAGGTGGACTCCCTTGTTGATCTACATTATGAGTTCTCCTTAAGATCTCTTGTATAGGATCTTCTCGTCTAAGACGACCCTCTGGTCCTCCTCTATTCGGGTTTCCACGGGTCGCACCATTTTAGCCCTTTAAGAATGGATAATAGAATTAAAATCATAACTTAAATCCATGCTTTCTATGCTACTTTTCAAAATAACATTTCATATATATATATATCCATGCTCTCTAGCATAAACTCGTAAGATACTGTGTAGATATATCTCCCTAGCGAAGTTGTAATCATCATCAACCTCAGATACTACCGCAACCTCACTCACGGTGGTCGAGTCCTGCACCGACTCCATGACGTTAGATCCCGTTCCTGAGAGTATCTCCTCCTAAATGTTTCCCTTAGCTGGGCAGGCTACGCTTACGAGTATGGCTACGATTGGCTCCGACGACCAATCTTCTTCCATCTCGGGATCCAATTCTTCTTCAGTGAAATTGTCCTCTTCCATGAAGTCCTCCAAACTATCATAGGAAATCACGCCTTGGTTGACGGACGGTTCGGAATGCATGCTTACTTTGGGTGTTTTCGTATTGAAGTACTTATCCTCGGGGTTCGCGAATAAAGGTTGTGTAACTTCGTAACTATTCATGCTCATCTATCCATACATCCATTCAAAGTATAAATAAATAAACAATTCATCCAACTCAAATCATAATGCAATCAATGCACTAATCAACCACTTCACATAATAATGCAATAATACTATATAATTAGTATTACTGTGGGCGCACAATGAACATAAGTTACCCAAAACCTATGCTCTGACAACACTAAGTATAACACCTCATACTTTCCCCCTATATATTTATATGAGATCACTTTTGAACCACTCTTGGGCCTTAGATATTAAAATTTGACCCAAAATTGTGAACTTGTATTTTCAAAAACGGAAAAAATGTTACTGTTCATGGGTTCTTTTTCCAGATTTCTTGCCCAACTTTGAAAAATCATAATTAATTCTAAAAAAATCGAAATGGAGTGGTTCCAATTTCTAAATTTAGCTTATTGAGTGACCTATAGGGGAAAAATACTCATTGACCCAAAAACTTGCACATTTGAATCAGTTTATTGCGAAACCATCTATTGTCCAATTGGTCAATTCCAGTTTTTACCTTAAATTTTTGAAATTCATAACTCTCAAAATATACATTCAAATTTCGCAAACTTTATATCATTTTAAAGCTCATGATGTGTAGTTTCTGACTAGAAAGTTTTAGCTCATTTGAAGCTCGTTTGCTATTTTTCCTTACCATGTGAAACAGACTCATTTTTCAAGTCCTTTGGAACCCTTTAACTTTGAAAACCAATTTTTTGTTAAAATTCACCAAAACCTCTTTTTGGTTCCTTAACTCTTCTCAAACATGCATGACTATTCCCTTACCATTCATTGTTGGTTTTAGTCCATTTTTATGCATGCATCATCATACATTGTCATGGTACCTTATGTAGAGGTTTAAAGTTGCAACCACAACAACAAAAAATTTCAAGAGAGTTAGCACTCAAATATTTACACAAAAACCATGTAAGCAAGGAGCAACTTCTTCATTCATCTAAAACTTTTTCCTTACCCTTATTTGTGCTTCCACCTACATGGTTAGTTGGGGGAATGAGATTTGGGAATCTCAATAGGAAAATCACATAATCAAGACATTGTGAATGTGCATACATAACTTTAAGTCATGTGTATGAACATCTAAACATGTGACACATAAACTTCACTTGAATAAGCATATGGTCATAGCACAAAAGTCACATTTCATACACAAATCATGCACTTTACTCATCATAAAAGTTCATGTAACATTGACAAGTCATTTTCATAAACATAAAAGGAGATTAGTAGTTTTGATACCTTTTTCTTGCTTTCTTTTACCCGACCTCAAAAATGCTCTTGGATCTCTTCCAAGTATGCTTCTTGAAGATCTTAAAACCCTAAAAATCATGACATAACATCCATATAAACATGCCATCATCAAGATGCAACAAAATTTGCAAAAACGCATAAAACCTCCTTTTGGTTTCCTAAGAGTCCTACAAGTTCAAGACTTGATTTTTATGGCCCTTAAGGCTTCTAAAATCCATCTCTTAGCTTTACCTTACACAAAACACCATTTTGAAGCTAATGGAACCATCAAAATACTAAAAAACACATACTTTCTATTTTTTCTTTAGCTTGGACGAAAATAGCAAAAATATGGAAAGGAAAGGTTTTTCAACTTTGTTCATGGATTCTTACTTCCAAAACCTCTTTTCTTAACTTTGATCTACTCAAACACACCTTCCCTTAGATCAAAAGAAATTTGGGCAGCTCCTTCCCATAAACTTGAGCTTTCCAAAATTTTACAACTCAAACCAACCAACAACAACTAACAACAAAGTTCATACTACTCAAAGAGTAACTTGCAACCCTTTACCACTTTAAAAACCTTCTCTTTTCCATATTCAACTCTTGAAATCCTAGCCATCATCTTCCAAAAGAGAGACTCATTTAAGGAACTAAACCAAGAAGAAGGTAATAGAGGTTGCAAGACTCAAGAAAAGAGGAAGATTTGGTTGCTAAAGACCCTTAAGAGTTATGGAAGTTTGAAGCTCTTCTTTCTTGCTTGAGGGAGGCTTGATTTTTAGAGAGAAGGAGGAGAAAAATTTGCCCAAAGAGAGAGAGGGGGTGCACGGCTGAATGAGGGAGGAGAGAGGAAAATTTGCTTTATGTAAAAGCCTCTTTCAAAATGGATGGTTGTGATTAAGACTTAATGGTTAAGTCTTCTCTTGAATGCTTGAGATTGTGCCAGTTGTCAAGCTAATGTGGAAGGTGAAAAAGGTATCACAATTACTCTCAACCACCACATTAATGACTTAGTTGGGCTAACTAGATCCATCATGTCCAGTTACTTGATCCGATTGCACGCATTTCCGTAAAGTACCCTTTATACGGGTAACCATCTTTTTACTTTTCTGGAGGCTTTCTCTCTCATGTGGCACCATTCCCTAGGCCTCCTTGCCTAGGTGGCGTCATGTCCTAGCCCATAACATCTCTGGGTTTCCCTCGTAACGCGTCAGGATTCCTCGGTTTGCGTGCAACACCGTAAAATGTGCATCCGGCCGCCAATTTGACTTAAGGGCATGGAAAAATTCTATATTTTTCCATGATACTCCAGCCCTTTTCCGTTCCTCCAATTTCTTCTCGGATTTTTCGTAATTAATTTTCTAAGAAAATACTTTTTCGGGGCTTTCGGGCATTGTTGTTCTTCGTACTTTGAAACTGCCTGTACCGGACACATCGGGTAATAATTTTATTAATTACTTTCCCAACTAAACTTTTCTCAGTTTGGGTCTCCGGCATTTGAGAACTCCTGCTACCTCAAATAATTAGTTCTTAGTCGTCCTTAACTCTGTAATTCCTTAATTACGAAAATGCCACTACTTGTCTTACTTTTTTCATAATTACCAAAATGCCACTACCTCTTCTACTTTTTCTTAATTCCAACTTTACCCTTGGTTGAATTTTGACATTTTTGGCCAGCCTTGACTTCCTGGTCAACTTTGACTTTTGGGTTGACTTTTGACCAAATTACCAAAATGTCCTTATGATTTGATGACATTTTATGCCCTATGTCTTTTAATCGAAATGACCATTTTACCCTTATTATATAGACCAAATGACCATTTTACCCTTAGTCATTTTTACTTAGAATCCTTAGACTAGGGACTTAGTCAATTATAATCTTTCTTTCCTTTGGGTATTTTCCTCTATATTTTTTCTTATTTATGAGCATTATATTATTGCATAATTTATAGGTCTAGCCTTTAATCCTAGTTACAGAAATGCAGATATTACAGCTTGTATATTAAAAATAACAAAATAAATAAAAATTGAATAAAATAGTAAAAAATAAGAAACAATGGAAAAAATTCAAAACAAAATAGTAACAGACAGATTTTCATTCAAAACAAAATTTTTGTATAAACCTTTATAAGTGAATTTCTTGCAAAAATTTAGGACAAAATAATAATTCAAGAGTTATGGTTAAAAGAGAAATTATCAGAATATACTTTTAATATTGTTGAAAGTCAATTTAAAAATTAAAAGTTGAAATTCAAATAATTCAAGGATGTGTAGATTTTGGCATTAAGATGAAAGGTATTTGTTCATTTGTAATTAAAAAATTGGTACAATTATACCTTTAATTTTTGTTTTTAATGACAAATGGATATTATGGTTTTTACAACAACATTTAGAAATACCTAACAAGGCCTATAAGCTTCTTAGACTTTTGACAAAAGTGTAAACTTGAATTATAATTTATGTATTTTGGCTGGATTTAGTTAACATGTTTGGAAAGAACTTCCTAACAGTACACATAAGTCAAAACAAAATTATTTTGAAATCCGTAAAAATCATCTCAAAATCCATAAAAATCATTTTGAAATCCGTAAATTCTTCTCAAAATTAGTAAACTCATTTCTCCTAACATATTTTCAAACACACCCATCTTTTATTTTTCTTTTCTTTTGTTTTTTTTTGACCAGATTATTTTTTCTCTTCTCTACAAGTTAGGTTATTGTCCTATCATGGTTGAGGGTTAGAGAATCCATTTACATTGATGATGACGATTTCCTAGGTTCGGCGAGCTACAGTGCCAAGTGCTGTTGGATGTTTACTCCCTTTTCTACTCCGGATGGTCCATTCCTATTTTCTCCGACGTCAGATACCTCAATTTCAGTCTGGGGTGGTCAATTTTGGACGCATGTGTAGAATTTGAATTTTTTTTGGGCAATTTTTTGTAATACAAAACGTAAATATTTTGTTTTTGTTAAGCTAGAGCAGAATCATCCTCTTAATGCAGATAATTATATTCAAAATACTGTTAGAGAACTTGTGCATTTCTTTTAATAAAAATTCAAATATTGATTCCTTTTTGTTGTCTCAAAACTATTTTGTATGGAGTAATCTTTTGGAAAGGGAGGGGATTGTGATAGCAACTTCAAAGCATGAACATCTGGGGCCTTGTGTTTGGACCAAAACAATTTGGGCCTCAGTGATTCCAAATTTGCCCGTTAATGTATAAGATGGGCCTCAGGCCCAAAAATCTTCACTATAGGCCCAGATGGCATATGGCATACCCATGGGAATACTCGTATATAAATAAGCTTATTTTGAAAAAAAATTATTTTTCTGACATGTGTTTCTCATACTTCAAGCGCCTATTTTACTGTCCACTAAAGGGTTTGAAGTTTGAACTCATAAACTCATGATTTAGAAAGCTTCAAGGGAGGCGTTTGTGTCATTTTGGCTCATAATTTCTTTTTTCTAACATTCAAACGTCTAGAAAACAAGTGAGGAAACATTGCAAGAATAAAGCACTAAATAGCAGAAGCTCAGAGGCAGTTATGGAAAAATGTTAAAAGAATAATTAGAAAAATGTAATTTATTGTGTTAAAATAAAACACAAATTAAAGTAATAATCTAATTTAACAAGTACTCCAGAATAGAGTCAACCCATTAGATGAACAGGTGTTATTCCTTGATATCATGAACCATCAAACACAAATTCAACAAACACTATTGCACACAAAAAGAATTGTTGCTTTTTCAACAGGGAACATCAGTAGAGAATAAACAATCATATCTTTTTTTTTTGGAGTAAAATAAACCATCATATTTTGATTATGACTTTGACACATTCTGGCTGTTTTGATAGCTCAAATGCTTTGCTTATCTCTGTTAAAGGGATTTCATGTGTTTGAAGCTCATCAAGAGGAAGCTCCTGTGAAAATGAAAATTACTTATCATTACTACAGTCTTCAAAGTGAAATTGAATGTGATGATTAGCACAACAAAGAGTAGATGCAATTAAGATCTGTGTGCAGAGAATGAATTTCACCTTGTTTTGACATTTGGTAGCTATAAATGGAAGGTCAGTTTTGGGTTTTAAGCCTCCAAAAGCAGAACCCTTTAAAGTTCTTCCAAGAATAAGACTTAACCAGTTGACCTCCACAAATTTCTCGTTTCCTGAACCAATTGCTATCGCCTTTCCTCTCCCCTGTGTGTGTATATACAGTAAATTACTGAGAGAACACACACACACACACACACACACACACACACACACTCTTCTACTATGCATCTTCTGAAAAGATTTTGTTTTTCATTTTGCTTGAATCAAGGTGTTTTTTTTGGGATAATGTACAACATGACTATGCAGTTTATTGTACTGTACAGGATTATAAGAGGGATTGATGAATTGGAAGTTTACCAGTTTCGTGGATTCTAGGGCTTGGGTAAGTAAAGGGGCAAAACCAGTGCACTCAAAGGCATAATCCACACCCAATCCATTGGTGAGGCCCTTCACCAATTGAGAAGAAGGCTTATCAGAATTATCTTTAGGGTTTATAAAATCTGTCATTCCAAAAGCTTTTCCCTTTTCTCTTTTCTTCTCATTGGTGTCAACCCCAATTATCTCAGTTGCTCCCATCATCTTTGCTCCACTTATTGCCTGCAAACACAATTGATTAATTTTCCCATTAAACAATCATCTTCTGGTTGTGAAAATTAGTAACAGAAATGCTTCTTATAAAAATAATAGTTGTTCTGGTAAATATACATACCCCTAACCCAACAGCTCCAAGGCCAAAAACAACCACTGATGATCCACTTTGAACTTTGGCTGTCTTCCAAGAAGCACCAAAACCAGTAGAGAATCCACAAGAGATGAAGCTGGCGTGAGCCAAATCAATGCTTGGACCAACTTTCATAAGGTAGTTTTCGTCACTGACCATATACTCACACCATGTTGAGCAGCTAAACACATGGTACACCTTCTGTCCTCTAACAGAAATCCTTGAAGTTTCATCTGGCATTAGCCCACTCACCCTCACAGGATATCTCATGCATATGTTTGATTCCTCTGAAACACAGTTCTCACATTCTCCACACTCTCCTATGTATACTGGAATCACTACATCTCCCACTTTCAGATCTGTCACTTTCTCCCCTATGCTTTCCACAACCCTGCATTTTTTATTCATGTCATGATGAAAGTTGCTGGTAGATTATAATTGATTGAATGATTATTGATATATATTGCTTGTATCTTTTTGAATTAATAATGTGATAATGAGCTTACCCTACACCTTCATGCCCCAGTGCTTGAGGAAAAAGGGGCTGCACATTATCAATTTTAATTGTAAGAAGGGATGAGAGAATCCAAGATCATACATTTACAATATAGTGAGTTTTGTGAGATTAGAATAATAACTAGTGTGTGTAGGAATTATATGATAGAATCTCACATATGGCCATCCTTGACTTCTCAAGATGTCTGTGTGGCACAAACTGGCACAGAGCATCTTAACTCTAACTTCTGTAGCCTTAGGAGGGTCCACTTGTACCATTTCCACTTTCACTCCCTCTCCTATTCCCCAACATATTGCTCCTGCAATTTCCTCATTCAGAATCAGAAGATATTTAGATAATCTATTATCCTGCGAGATAGATTTGGTTCGCTATGGTAAAACAAATCATAAAGAATTCAACGATGATGATGTTAGAACTTAAGAATAAACAGGAAGAACGAAATTGAAACTGCAGGTTGAGATTATAGTATATGATACCTTTGCATGTTATAACCTGTGAGCTGCTTGACATTTTATTATTCAACTTCACTTCTGCAGATTCTAACAACGAGCTAGAGAGGCTGACTTTGGCTTGCCAAGGAAGGATCAAGCTTACATGTACTCGTTATGAGGAGAGAAAATAGGAAGCAAGAAAATGAAGGGAAGAGAAAAAAGTATGAAGTGAATGTTTTTTCCCCTTATGTCTGGATGAGGAGACCAAACACAAATAAGAGATTAATTTCAAAATGACATTAATGCTTTTAAGAAAAATATACAAGCTCATTCGTCTTGTCTTGTGGGTAGCAACTGGAAGCGTCTGAACGGACTCAAGAAACAAATTGTAAACTCTTGAATTTGACTTTTTTTTTTTCCTTTTCGGTACCCCCCACCACTTAACTCATCTGCCACTACTTTGGCGGAAAAAAAAAAAAAACCTCATGTGGTACTACAAAGTGATATTAGCATTAGCGATGGAAATTGCTTTCCCAACAGTTTAATAAGTATGTGAGATTTTTTCCTTAAACGCATTTTTAGAACACCATCCCAAACAGGGACATAATTTCCCTCTAGGTTTAGAGTACATCACTATGTAAAGAGTTTTTCCTCTCTTTTTTGTCCTAGTTTTCTCTTCTTGCTTTTCTCTTCGTACAAACACGTCTAATTTTCTGTATAAAATCTCTGGAGTTAGCGTCCCCATCTATCAATTCTTAATATAAAAGCTATTTAATTAATCAATTTGAGTACATTACAAAAATTAGATAAATTAGTTAATTGTATCAAATAGTCAAAATGTGATCTTATCTACCGAAAATACCCTAGTATAACATTGAATTATATATCTATTTATAAATTAAATAAATTAGTTTGGGGATAAATGATAGATACAAGAGATAAAATGTATTAAGATATTATATCTAGAATCAAATTTAACCCAGATTAACTTTTGACCTTATTTGCTAAAGTGTTGTAAAAACAAGTTTACGTTAAAGCTTATTTCACATTCTTACCTTGTAGATCGTAAATCATGTTAGAAAATTATCTTTTATCACTAATTCAAACACGCTATTTATATTAAAGATGGGAGGGAGCATCCAAGAACCGAAATTATGTGAAATTTTGTGTGGGGTTTTCTCAAGTCATATTTCAGATGTGTAAAGGCAAAATATGAATAATTTACTGGAAAATGGAGAGGAACATGATGAGATGCAAATAAAGCTATATGCATTTTATATTTGCAAATCCATGAGCATGATGACAAAAACCATGTATATGCAATGGCGGCAAACAATGCCATGTAAATTTGCACAAGGAAAAGAGACACGTTAGAGAGATGTGTGACCTGTGACCAAATGGTATTGGACCCGTTCGAGAATGCGGTAGAGAAGTACTATTACATAAATTGAGGTAAATATGTGAAAGAAGTTATCTTATTTTGTAAAAAAACACAGTTGAACGTGTATTTAAACTTCCTAAAAGCTCAGCCAAATGGGATCACTGATAATTAAAAAGTGCTAATCTCTTCAATTATTTCCAGTTAAAAAAGTCTCTTTAATTATTGTCCTACAGCTAAGAGGATAGGGCAAGAGATGCGTCTAATTCTATCTCTCTTCGTTGACCGATCCACCATTAGCCCCAACAGTTTTTGAAAGCGTGTGGAACGCTGTCGGGAGAATAACTTGTGGTTAAAATGTATTTTAAAAGATTACTATTAGCTATAATCCATTTTGAAAAATGAAAACTTTTTTGAATAAAATTTGTAAAAGTGACTTTTTGGTTGAACGTGACTCAAAAGAAAATGAATATCATAAAATAATATATACATTTATTTTATATTGTGATAAAATTAGGGGAAAATGAAATAAAAGTATATAAAATATCTTATGTCGCGACTTAATATATATAGATCATGACTTATAGTGTACCCGATCACGATTTGAAATTCTCAAGTCTTACCTAGAGTGTCCTAAGTTGCAACTTGGAATTTTCATGTATGTAAGATTTGTCACTTTCTCTCCTATGCCCTCCACAACCCTGCATTTTTATTCATGACATAAGGGAAATCGCTTGTGGATTAGACTTTAATTGAATGAGTATATATTGCTTGATTCGTTTTGAATTAATACCAGGATAATATGCTTACCCTACACCTTCATGCGAGTTTTGTGAGATTAGCTACAAGATGATAGAATCTCACATATGGCCATCCTTTAGTTCTTGAGATGTCTGTGTGGCACAGATCCTCTTAACTCTAGCTTCTATAGCCTTAGGAGGGTCCACTTCTACTATCACTTTCACTCCCTGTCCTATTCCCCAACATATTGCTCCTGTAACTTCCCCATTCAGGATCAGAAGATGTATAAACCATCTATTATCCAGAGAAATCAATATGCATCTCAATGGTGATGTTAGAATTTTGGAATAAACAGAAGAACGAATGAAATTGAAACTACAGGTTGAGGTTATATTATATGATAGTATGATACCTTTGTATGTTATAACTTGTGGGCTGCTTGACATATTCAACTTACTTCACTCTCTGCAGATTCTAAAACCGAGCTAGTTAGAGGCTTTGGCTTGCAAAGGAAGGATCAGGCTTATATTTATCCTTGGCGCTTTTATCTGGATGATGAGAGAAAATGCGAAGCAAGAAGACGGAGGAAGAAAGAGATAAATGTTAAGTGAATGCTAACCTTATGTTTGCAAGGAAGAGACCAATTTCAAAATAACATTACTTTGATGAAAACATGAGTTTTGTCTTGACACTTGCACCTATAAAAAAAATACAAGAGCACTTGACTTTGATGGAGATACTTTTATACTAGATGCAGATAGCCTTAGAATGTTTGCTCAAGAACAATTTCTTTTTACACGTGTCCATATTTGGTGAATCCTTATCCGTACATATCTGTCTCTGTGTTAACACTTCGATGGAGCTGCTGTGATCACAAAATATGATTCCGAAACTATGTGAAATTGTGCGTGGGGTCTTCTTAAGTCATATTTCAGATGTGTAAAGGCAAAATATGAATAATTTAGAGGAACATGATGAGATACAAATAAAGCTATATGAATTTTATATTTGCAAATCCATGAGCATGATGACAAAAACCATCTATATGTAATGGCAAACAATGCCATGAAAATTTGCACAAGGAACAGAGACCACGTTAGAGAAATGTGACCCCTGACCAAATGAAACCGGACCCGTTTGAGAATGCTGTTGAAGGATATTATCTTATTTTATGGAAAAACTATTAAATATATGTTTGAATTTCCTAAAAGCTCAATCAAACAGGACCACTGATAATTAAAAACTCCTAATCTCTTTAATTATTTCCAGATAAAAAAATGTTTATTTAATTATTGTCCTACAGTTAAGAGGATAGGGTAAGAGATGCGTCTAATTGGATCTATTCGTTGACCGATCCACCATTCGCCCCAATAGTTTATGATCTGGTTTGAAAAATCATTGGGAGAATAACTTTTGATCAAAATGTATTTTAAAAAATGACTATTGGCTAAAATCTATTTTGGAAAATGAAAACGTGTTTGGATAAATGTTATAAAGTGACTTTTTGGTTAAAGGTGATTTGAAAGAAAATGAATCTCAGTAAATAATACATACATATACATTTGATTTTATATTTTGATAACATTAGAGAAAAATGAAATAAAAGTAGCTAGAATATCTCATGTCACGATTTAACATATATAGACCGTGACTTATAGTGTAACAAGTCGCGATTTGAAATTTTCAAGTCTTGTCCCAAGTTGCAACTTCGAATTTTCAAGTCAGTAAGATTTGTCACTTTCTCTCCTATGTCCTCGACAACCCTGCATTTTTATTCATGACGTAAGGGAAATTGCTTGGGATTAGACTTTAATTGAATGATTATATGTTGCTTGATTCGTTTTGAATTAATACCACGATAATATGCTTACCCTACGCCTTCATGCGAGTTTTGTGAGATTAGCTAGAATATGATAGAATCTCACATATGGCCATCCTTTAGTTCTTGAGATGTCTGTGTGGCACAGATCATCTCAACTCTAGCTTCTATAGCCTTAGGAGAGTCCACTTCTATCACTTTCACTTTCACTCCCTGTCCTATTCCCCAACATATTGCTCCTGCAACTTCCCTATTCAGGATCAGAAGATGTATAAACCATCTATTATCCTGAGAGATCATTTTGCATCTCAATGGTGATGTTAGAATTTTGGAATAAACAGAAAGAACGAACGAAATTGAAACTACAGGTTGAGGTTATATTATATGATAGTATGATATATACCTTTGCATGTTATAACTTGTGAGCTGCTTGACATTATATTATTCAACTTACTTCACTCTCTGCAGATTCTAAAACCGAGCTAGTTAGAGGCTTCGTATTGCAAAGGAAGGATAAGGCTTATATTTATCCTTGGCGCATTTATCTGGATGATGAGAGAAAATGCGAAGCAAGAAGACGGAGGAAGAAAGAGATAAATGTTAAGTGAATGCTAACCTTATGTTTGCAAGGAAGAGACCAATTTCAAAATGACATTACTTTGATGAAAACATGAGAGATGTGTTGACACTTGCACCTATAAAAAAAATACAAGAGGACTTGACTTTGATGGAGATACTTTTATATTAGATGCAGCTAGCCTTAGAATGATTGCTTCAGAACAATTTCTTTTTATACGTGTCCATATTTGGTGAATCCTTATCCATACATATCTGTCTCTATGTAAACACTTCGATGGAGCTGCTGTGATCACAGAATAGGGAAGTGAATGTTATGTTTGATATCCGTGTCCTTATCCATATTTGGCGAATCCTTATCCATACATATGGCCCCAGAGAGAACGGCAATGCAAAGATTAATTAATAGTTTGTCGGTATCTTTAACCTGTCAAACGCATGTCTTCTCCATATCCAATGCTCAGTAATTGAAGCTTGAAACTACACAACTGACATGTGGATTCAAGATGAACTCCATAGGAAGAGGAAGAGAAAACTAGGGTTGGTGCCTAGTTTATCATTTCAAAATGAACTCTTCTTTGTGTTTGGTCTCTCCATTCAAACAAAGGGATAAAAAACAATCTCTACCTTCTCTTCCGCCCTTCATTTTTTGCGCTTGGTAACTTGACTTCCTCTGATGTCATTTACAATGCCCCAATAACTCTCTAAAAGTTTTTTCATTTTTCTTTTGATAATTAAATTTTACATAAAATGGGTAGCATTTTGATATCTTAACATGATGAATGGTGCAACTGTAAATAATAAATATAGTTTAAAATGAGCAATTGCAATTAATAATTGCACACGGCTTTAAGGTGGGTGTCACCTCTCAAAACCTATGAAATTTATGATACTTACTAAATTAATTGAATTTCATCAATTGTATTTATATCATTTTAGTGGATTTTAGTTTTATTTTTGTGCTTTTATTGAGTCCATTTTATTTTGTTTTATTTTACTTTATTTTATTTCTTTATTTTAGGTTTGGACACATTTACGGGCTAGCAGCCATTTTCTCCACAGGAAGCCCATTCAATTCATTGGGCCGCCGCCTAGAAGCCCCAATTGATGGAACCATTCATTGAAGCCTCCTGGGAGCATTTACACACACCAAAGACCATATACCCATTGATGACCTCTATTGCTGCTTTCACCCAGTGGCAGTTCTGTTCTGTTTTCTCTCATTGCTGCCGTGGAAGAAGATGATAGTTTGGATGTTTAATCACGAATTATTCATGGCAAAGCCGGGCTTGAGTCTGCAAAGGGGAGTTTTAGTTATTTTAATTTTATGTCTAATAATTTTTAACTAATCCTATTTCTTAGGATAGTTTTACGATTGTTGGAACAATTTTCATTGTTCGATTTAATCATATTTTGAAGATTATTGGGACTGGATTATTGTTTAGTAATTGACATTGGACTAATTAAACTTTAATTTCAATTATAATGTTGTGGTATGTCATTTGTATTGATTTTATAGTTAATATTTTGTGATTTTCTAAGATGACTTAGAATCTTGGATTATATTGTCTCTTGCTAGCTTTAATTCTTTTATTTTGAAATTAAGAGTTACAATTAAGTATTGATTTTTATCATCTTTAATTCCATTTTGCTATTATGGTTGCAGTAGTAAGTTGGAATTTTGGAAAATATTTTGTGACAATTCGAGGTGGTTTAGTTATTAGATTAAAGCTTAATTATAATTCTTAATTCATTATTTTAACTCCTGTATCTATTGAAGCAATGATTGTCTGTGTTGTGGAATTGGATGATTGGTTTCCTATTATTATTATTCTTATTATTATTATTATTATTATTAGTTATTCGTGCGTTTCATTTCTATTTTTAGTTGTTACCGTAATTCATTTAAGTTATTTTCATATAAAAATACCAAAAAGAAATATTTTGATTTTAATTTAATTCATAATAGTCACTTAGAATTTCCTCAAATCAAATTTTAGTTTAGGTTGCTTACATTTATTTATTATGATTTAATTTTATTTTTGACTCCTTCAAGTGAATATGATCCAGATTGTAGTTGTATTATATTAATTTGGTCAATTTTAGACATGGACCTAAGGCAACTAGTGGTTAATTGTCAAATAACCTTGATTGGTGTTCATTTGTTAAGCTTTTTCTTAGTTTTCAATTTTTCTGTTTTGTTTGTTTTTTGTTGTTTTTGTTTATTTTGTTAGTCTTTGCATTTTTAGTAGTTTGCATTTGTTTTTAATTTTTTTTATAGCACTTCCGTCATTTGCATAAAAAATTCACTTTACTTTGATTGGTTGCTTGTATATGCCAAGAAGATGTAGGTCTAAAACATGAACCTCTTAGGCTTAGGAAGATCTTCTTGTATCTATTCCACCTTAACTTCGTCTCCGGCTCCCCAACATATAACTCCTGCAAAATTTCATCATTATTTAGAACAAATACTTAGATTTGATTCACTAGCAAAATCATAAACTATTCGATCTTGACATATGAGATTTGACGCACATCACTATGAACAAAGCATAAGCAATTCAAAGGAGCTTCCTTCTCATTGGAACTCAATTTAGTCGACAGCATCATATATAAGATAGTTTAGTCAAAAACAAAAATCATAATCAAGCAATATGATACCTTTGCATGTTATCATGGGAGCAGCTTGCCATTGTTCATTCAACTAACTTCTTCCTGAGTTGATGATGATGATGATCCAGACAATAGGTCTTGTATATAGATAATAATTAAGTTTATCTCATTATTTAAGCAATTGACTGGTAAATTATTGGTATATTTAATACAAATGCCTTTTTTTTTTTTGTAATAAACATCAGCTGTCACCACTTGCATATAATGAAGTCTAGCAGAGTATGTTGATATTAATGAAATCCCTTAAATACGCAGCCTATGCAGGTGACCGCAAGTTTCTATGTCTTTTTCGTGATATTCAAGCATTAGATCTATTTGTTGGCATACACAATCAATTAATCGAAGCAAATGAAAAAGGAAAATGAAAGACAAAAGCAAAATATTTAAAAGAAATGCAAAGACTAACAAAAATAAATGCTAAGAAAAATTCCTTGACTTCTCGGCAATGACACCACTTGTCGAACAGACCACTGGTCGCCTTAGGTCCGCATAAAAAAATTAACCGAATTAATGTAGTATAGCTACAATCTGGGTCGTGTTCACTTTGAGGAGCCTAAAAAATGAAATTAAATCCTAGTAAATAAATGCATGTAACCTAGATTAAAACTTGATTTGAGGAATTTCTAAATAATTGTTATGAATTAAACTAAAATTAAAATACTGCTTTTTTATATGAAAATAATTGAAATGAATTATGGTAACAAAAATAGAAATGGAACACACAGATAAATGATGATAGAAACCAATCCTTCAACTCAACAACGCATGCAATCTTCACTTCAATAAATACGTGACACAATTAATTAAGCTTTAATTTAGCAACTGAATTACCTCGAATTGTCACAAAATATTTTTCAAAAATTTCAAATTACTAACTATAACCAGAATAGCAAAATGGAATTAAGGATGATAGAACTAATGCTTATGTAACTGTTAAATTCAAAATAGTAGAATTAAAGCTAGTAAGAGACAATATAATCCAAAATTCTAAGCTACCTTAAAAAATCACAAAATATTAACTTTAAAAATCAATACAAATGTCATACCACAACATTATAATTAAAATTAAAGTTTTAATCAGTTCAATATCAATTGTTAAATAATAATCCAGTCACAATAATCTCCAGAATATAATCATATTAAACAATGAAAATTGTTTCAATAACCAAAAAACTATCATAAGATCTAGGATTTATTAAAAATTATTAGAAAGAAAATTAAAGCAACTAAAACTTCCATTTGAAGACTCAAACTTCTTGTTGTTGAATTAGAGAATTATACAACTAGCTAAGAATCGCCAGAAAAAATTTCAGAATAATCAACCAAGCCATCATCTTCTTCATGCGAATCAGTGTCTCTGACCAAGGAGGTTCACTGCACAGCGACGAGCTCAGCAATGGCGAGGTGAAGTCTGCAGAACAGTGACGAAACTGCCTTGGGTCTTGGAACAGGGACAATGGCGAGGGATGGAAGAAGCGGCACTGCTGTGTGAAAAAAAAAAAAAGAAGAAGGAATGAGGCAGTGTGTATATTGAAGGAGGTGAGTTTTTGGGGATGGATGAATAAAAAAATTGTGGTCTCTCCAGGAGGCGGCTGCATAATGAATGAATGGAGTTTTTGGTGTGTGTGTGGCTGATGTGCGAGCCTGTGAAGTCTGGAGGTAACAATGGTTCTTGGAGCAGCGACGGTCGATGGCGAGGATGGGAGTATGCACGGCGACGGACAAGGCTAGGCGGCGCGATGGATGAAGCGAGTGGATGGATGTGTGAGATGAAACTTCGTCCGATCTCCTGGAGGTGAGGCATGGCGTGATGCTCTGCACAGTGACGTGAGGTAGGGATGTGTGTTGGATGAAGCTGCGATCCCCTGGAATTAATGTGTCCAAACCTGAAAAAATAAAATAAAATAAAACAAATGGATTTATGAGTTTGGTCTTTCTCTAACATTAATTTTTTAATTTATCTTTTGATTGTAATTTCTTCCAATGGTACATTTAATTTCATGTAATTACATTAATCATAATTCAATTAAAATCATTAAAAGCCCAAGGTAACATTACAATCCAAAAAATGCTAGAAATTCATTTGATAAAATCTGATTAATTCAATAATATGCAAATAAAGCTATATGAATTTTATATTTGCAAATCCATGAGCATGATGACAAAAACCATGTATATGTAAAGGCAAACAATGTCATGAAAATTTGCACAAGGAAAAGAGACCACGTTAGAGAGATGTGACCCATGATCAAATGGCACTGATAATTAAAGAGTCCTAATCTCTTTAATTATTTCCAGTCAAAAAATATCTCTATAATTATTGTCCTACAGCTAAGAGGATAGGGTAAGAGATGCGTCTAATTGGATCCATTCGTTGACCCATCAACCATTCACCCCAACAGTACATGAGTTCATTTGAAAAATCGTTATGAGAGTGAATTTTGGTTATAATGTATTTTGAAAAATAACTTTTGGTTAGAATGCATTTTGAAAAACGAAAACTTGTTTGAACAAACGTTGTAAATAGGGGTGTGCAACGGGCAAGCAGGGCTGCCCTGTCCCACCCGTTAAGGAGACCACGGGTACAGGGCACCCCGTACCCGTGGTCCACCCCGTTTAGGCCTGTACTCACGGGTACGGGCCTAAACGGGTGGGGTATCACGGGGAACGAGTTACCCGTGATACCCCCAACAAAAACAAAAAAGACACCCATCAAGAACCAGCAAACATTGTTCATACATCAAAGGAGGTAAAAGGAAGAACCTGGACAGGGGAGATCACGGGTTTTCTGCCACTGCTTCTGCTTGGGACCAAAAAAAGCATAGTTTGACAGTCAACAAGAACTTGGAGATATCACGGGTTTTCTGCTACCATACGATGTATAAAAGATGTGACCTGCATGCCAGGTGTGAATATTATTAGGCAACAAATACTGATGACTTAGAAGAGAAGCACCAATTCCTATATCTAGTTCTTACCTTGCTTCGTAAAGATTCAACCTTTGGAAATTGTGATAGCAAATGAGAGAAATTGAGAAATTCCAATTCTATCCTAACCCCTAAATTGCTGGCTGCGAAACTCAGATACCATATATTCTAAAAACCACAAACAATTGTAGCTATAGGTGAAGCAATCAATGACGAACAAGAAGAGGAAGAAGATTTGCATTGTCTTTGGAAATTAACTATTTTGCCAAACTAAGACCATGTGTCCATGTCTGTGTAGTGCAGGTGCTTCAAGAGATGATTCCAAGTTTCCAACGATACAGAGTAGTGTGTCAAACGGGGACAAAAATACAGACTCACTTCATTATCCCAACCATATAGCTGCGATTCCAACCATGCAACCATACAGACTCACTTCATTATACCAGAGTACCCCAAGTGCGAGACCGGGAACAAAAATCACTATACCCCAAGTGCGAGATGCGACCAAATTTACGAACTCACCTGAAAATCTGAAATCCAAAATACAATTCACGAGCTCAACTGCTCAAGGCTCAAGTAGCTGGAAGCACTGAAGCAGATCAGGGACTGTAGCACAAGGGTGCCACCGTGCGATGCAACGAAAACACTTGGAGGCTGGAGCTGGAGCCGGCGACAAAGAGACACAGTGCGATGGGGACTTGGTACTAGTGAGAGGGAGGCGACGGCGACGCTAGGGCACTGAGTCTGAGAGTCGAGACTCGAGAGAGATGAGTGAGAGTCAGAGTCTGAGAGTGTGTGATCTGAGACAGTGAGAGTCACCTTGTCCCCCTGTGTGTGTCGGTGTGTGTCCTAGCCTAGGGCAGTTTTTTAATAGGGATAGGGAAAGTGGTACACGGGCGGGGCATGGGGTACCCGTGCATCCACCCATTCCCTGCCCCGTTTATCCAAAATGGGCGGATTTTGGACCCCCCCGTTACGGGTCTAAAATAGGCGGGTCCAAACGGGTTAATTTTGACAGGCCATGGACGGGTAGGGTGGGTCTGGGTTTTCTTGCTCAGCCCTAGTTGTAAAAGGTGACTTTTTTGTGGAAGGTGATTTGAAAGAAATAAATCTCATTAAATAATACATACATATACATTTTATTTTATATTGTGATAAAATTAGGGAAAATGAAATAAAAGTAGTTAGAATATCCCATGTTGCGACTTATAGAAAATGATATTTGAAGGAGTGACTATTTCACCATGAAGCATTTCCATCGTCGTCATTGGAATGACTTCTATGGAAAATAAACAGCACAAACCTATGATGAATGAGATTTTATTCACCAAGCAAGCACACTTATATATGAAATGAATGTTAAAAAGTACGGTTCAAAAGTGCACTTTTGACTTTCTAACTTTGAGTTTTTAGGTTCATCCTTAGCTTAAATTTTATAAAATATCTTTTTAGTTCTCTAACCATAATGACTGGTATTAAATGATATTTTTTTTGTGGCAATCGTTGTTATTCTATAAATTAAAATGGACGTGTTAGCATTTTTAAATGTTTCTCAACATTTGAAATTTTGATTAAGCATTTTAGTTAATAAAACTAACGATGTTAGAATAGGAGGATTAGAAAAACGTTTTGTAAAAGTAAAGAACCAAAATGAAATCTTACGTGAAATTAAAGAATAAAAAAAATGCATTTTGTCCCTTTAATTAAAGTATTGATTGCATGTTTCGCTAAGGAGAGAAAATGAGATCTTTTTAGTATTGATTGCATGTTTCACTTACTTCACTCTCTGCAGATTCTAACAACGAGCTAGTTAGAGGCTTTGGCTTGCGAAGGAAGGATAAGGCCTATACATTTATCCTTGTCTCTTTTATCTGGATGAGATACAAGAGCACTTGACTTGTTGGAGATGTTAGATACAGCTATCCTTAGAACGATTGCTCTAGAACAATTTCTTTTTACACGTGTCCATATTTGGTGAATCCTTATCCATACATATCTGTCTCTATGTAAACAGTTTGATGGTGCTGCTGTGAAAGATTTATATCCTTGTTCTTTTACTTTCTGCTGTGAAAGAGCTCAATAATGTCTCGTGTTGGAAACTTACCTAATGGGTAATTTTAGAAAGTATACACCCTTATCTCTCAAAAATATTTCCAATTTTGGAACAAGAATTTCGGAGGGAAAACATGCTGATTTAATATTTTTGATTGATGATTTCTAAATAAAAATTATTTTATGAAAAACTAGCAGTTAAGATATTAGCTTTATTTTGGAGTTTGTACACATCATAATTGTTTCATAGTTTCTTAAATCGCAGGATATAAGTGGGGCCAAGATGATGGGAGCAACAACGATAATTGGGATTGATATAAATGAGAAGAAGAGAGCAAAAGGAGAAGCTTTTAGAATGACAGATTTCCTAAACCCTAAAGATCATTCTGATAAGTCTTCTTCTCAATTGGTGAGGACCTCACCAATGAATTGGGCGTGGATGATTCCTTTGAGTGCACTGGTGCTGCCTGTTTGATCACCCAAGGCTTGGAATCTACCAAACTGGTAAACTCATAATGCCTAGTCATCAATATAATCATGTGTGTATATACATATCAATATATATATATGATTCATAAAAAATCACGTCATTCATAGTACAGCTCACATGAGTTTTAGGTATCATTTATCTAATCTAACAAATTTAGTTCCAATAATTTTTTCTAATAAAAATGTTAGATACGCTTCCCAACCCTAAATATAAGACATCTTTGTAGAATTTTTTAAAAGCAATTCATGCCATATTTTCTCTGCTCATGTACCCATCAGTCTCTGTAATTTTTTCAATTTATATGTTTTCCATTTCAAATTGTGCTGCTTCTATTAATAGCTCTATATATATATATATAGGCATAATATCTGTGTGCATATATACTCGGGGAAGGGAAAGGCAATAGCAATTGGTGGAGGAAGCGATGAATTTGTGAAAGGCAACTGGTTGGGTCTTCTTTTGGGAAGAACTTTTAAAGGCAAGTTTTGGACGCTTGAAAACCAAATCTGACCTCCCTGTTTTAGCCACCAAATGCCGAAACAAGGTGGGCATAAAATAAAAAATAAATACATATTTTCAAATATTATAATTTAATTTTATTTAAAATTCTCACCATATTTTCTACACCACCTTAATTACAGTAAGCTCTTTTAATTTTGGGTCTTATTATTTTAACAGGATTTTCCTCTTGATGAGCTTCTGACCCATGAAGTCCCGTTAACAGAGGTAAGCAAAGCTTTTGAACTCTCGAGGGAGCCAGACTGCATCAAAGTTATTATCAATATGTGATTGATATAAAAGTTTGAGTCCATATACATATATAATCCCTCAGTAACGTAACACTGAAAAACAGTCATTTTACCAACTAAATTAGGGACAAAAAATTTCTGACGTTAATTTCCTTTGAAGATTCATTCGGAAAACTTAACAATGGAATATCAACGAATTAGTGGTGGAAAAATTTCCTCTCTACTCGGCAATCTTCAGAATTCCGTACCTAACTTCCATTGTTGATTTGCTCTTTTTTTTTTTGTTAGTGTATTAATAGAAGCAGCACGATTTGAAATGGAAAACATATAAATTGAAAAAATTACGGAGATTGATGGGTACATGAGCAGAGAAAATATGGCATGAGATGCTTTTAAAAAAATTAAAAAAATTCATTACAAAGATATCTTATATTTAGGGCTGGAAAGCGTATCTAACATTGTTATTAGAAAAAAATTAGTGGAAATAAATTTGTTAGATTAGTTAAATTAGACTAAAACTCATATGAGCTGTACTATGAATAATGTGATTTTTTATTAATCATATATATATTGTTATGTATATACGCACACATGATTATATTGATGATTAAGTATTATGAGTTTACCAGTTTGGTAGATTCCAAGGCTTGGGTGATCAAACAGGAAGAACCAGTGCACTCAAAGGAGTAATCCACACCCAATCCATTGGTGAGGTCCTTCACCAATTGAGAAGAAGACTTGTCAGAATGATCTTTAGGGTTTATGAAATATGTCATTCCGAAAGCTTCTCCTTTTGCTCACTTCTTCCCATTTATATCAGTCCCAATTATCTTTGTTGCTCCCATCATCTTGGCTCCACTTATAGCCTGCAATTCAAGTGATTAATATGCCCGTTAAATAAGCTTCACATCTTGCTACAATATATACATGAAACTCTGAAACAATTAAGATGTGTACAAACTCCCACATGAAACTTCACATCTTAATTGTTTGTTTTTCATAAAATAATTTTTATTTATAAATCATCAATTAAAAATATTAAATCTAGACTGTTGAAAATGTACTTGAACGGAGCATATCTCACCGTATATAGTGATTGGCATAGAAACTGGTTCTCATGAAAATTAGAAAACAAGTGCCATTCTCTCTCTGCAGATTCTAACAACGGGCTAGAGGCTTTGCCTTGCCGTCGAGGAAGGATCAAGCCTATATATGTATAAACACACATGCACTTGGCTTATCCTTGGTGCATATTTGGATAAGTATGAGAGAATATGGGAAGGAAGAAAATTGACGTGGTTTGGGGACTCTAATGCAACTCTTTCTCTTTCTGATGCCCTAATTTTTCAAAAAAATTTCTTGTTTTTTTATAATTAGAATTACGTAAAATGAGTGACATGATCAGATATTTGGATAAAAAGAAAATTATAGGAAGAGGAAGACAAAACTAGAAGAAAAACTAGGGTTGGGGCTAGTTTATCATTTTCAAAATGAACTCTTCTTTGTGTTTGGTCTTCCCATTCAAACATTTTTTGCCCTTGGTAACATGCCTTTCTCTTGTCATTTACAATGCCTCAACTTTCTAAATCTTTTTTCATTTTTCTCTTGACAATTAGATTTTACATAAAATGAGTAGAATTTTAATATCTTAATATGATGAATGGTGCAACTGGAAATAATTTACAATTTTTCAAAGAAATATAGTTTAAAATGACCACCTGCAACTAATAATTGGACACGGTTTTAAAGTCAGTACCACCTCTCAAAACCTATGAAATTTAGGATAGTTATTGGTAGAGGGCCTCTCACTTGCTTTTCTTTAATGCTCTCTAAAGCCCCAACTTTTCAAATATATTTTTTTAATTTTTCTTGTGATAATTAAATTATATATAAAATGAGTGCTGTTTTGATATCTTAAAGAAAAAAATTTAAAAATGCACCATTTCGTCACCTCAAAATACCAAAATGTATGTTACTCATTTTATGTAAAATTTAATGATTAAAAAAATAAGGAAAAAATCATTTGAGAAGTTTTCAGATTACAGGGTGGCATTAGATATTAGAGAGAGACGCGTGGTTAATAAGGCATACTCAATCGAACTCAGGTACAGCTGCTTCAACTAATATTAGACCCGTCCTCTTAGCTAGAGTCACCACGTTTCATGATCGGCAACTAATATTTATCAAGTGGGCTATATTTTGTTCAATTATCAGATCGTCAATTGAAAAAAAGTTCATACTTGCATCTTGAGGGACCATTTTGGGAGGTGTATTATTGAGGAAAATTAATAAATTGGGCCCCATAGCTAGAGTCAGTACGTTTCATAATCGGTTCCTTTAATGTTTTTGAATATGATTCCATCGTAGTTACCTATCTTTGTACAAGCCTGTGCCGTTGGACATTTTTATTAAAATTTGTTACAAAAGGATTATACATATGGATTATAATGGAAGAGCATATTTAACCACACGCGCCATGGTTATTTAAAATTTAAATAATTTTACTTTTAACCATTAACTAGCTATGACTTGCCTTTAGTCAAAGGAGGGGTAGGATTTTACCACTGATGGAAAATGAGTCAAAATTGATGGGAAGATGTTTTTCCATACGTAAAGGAAAATCAAATGCCAGAAAATTTGCGAATCAAATGAGGACGTGCGATTGAAAATCTGGATTTTCTTTTTCTTGACCCGATTTTCCACGATCCATATGGGCCCTAAATGATTTTTGGAATTTAGGGAACCAAAGTAGTTAATCGCAAAGTTAAAGTAACCCCATCTTTAATTAGGCAGAAGTCAACCGTTTGTACTTTGATCATGAACTCCGGTTTATATATTACTGGGAAATGAAAATTTTAGAGCGGTTGAACACGCACACACGAAGAAATGAGCTTTTGAATTCCGATGAAAAATACACACGAGCTTGTTAGCATAAATAAATCATCAGCATCAGAAAAATCCTTCTCAAATACAAAGCCACTCAAGAAGAGCACGTGATCATCTAGCAGATTCATTTATAAACTGGTGGCCCCCAAGTCCGATGGATGATGTTCTAGAACAATTTTCTTTTTAATGTACTTGTGTCCATGTTTGGTACGAATCCTTAACCATGCAGACTCTCTATTTATTCGTACTGTTGCAAATCACATAACATAGAAACGAATATTACTATGACACACACACA
>JANTPZ010000031.1:0-12075 GCA_025593235.1 Vachellia pachyceras | reverse complement strand
AGGATTCGGGGTTCGAGTAAGTAATACTTGGTATAGGAAGAGCAAGGAACGGTACAGAGGAAAACTCAGCTGCAGTAGTGCTGGTTTCAAGAAAAAAAGTGAAGTGAATCGCCCAAGACCTGAAACAAGAACCGGTTGTCCTGCAATGATAAAGTTCAGGCTGATGGATTCCAAAAGATGGAGAATTATAGAAGTGGAGCTTGAGAATAATCACTTGATAAGCCCAACTAGCGGAAAGTTCTACAAATCTCATAAGCGCATGGGTTTGGGGGCCAAAAGAACATTGCAAATCGACAGTACTGAAGAAGTTCAGAAAATTAGACTTTTTCGAACTATGATTGTTGATGGTGAGACTAATGGAAGTGTAGTTGTTGAAGGACAACTCAAAAGCAAGGCTGTATGGTCCAATCAATTGAAGCTAAATAAAGGTGATGCAGAGGCAAATCGAAATTTTTTTTAGTCATTTGCAGTTAACAGATCCGAACTTCTTCTACTTCTTGGATATCAATGAGAAGGGATGCTTAAGGAATTTGTTTTGGGCCAATGAAAGGTCCAGAGTAGCATACAATTATTTTGGTGATGTAGTTGCAATTGATACTACATGTTTGACAAGCGAGTATGAAGTTCCTCTGGTTCTATTTCTTGGATTAAATCACCATAAACAATCCATTCTTTTTGGTTGTGGATTGATTGCTGGTGAAACCATTGAATCATATACATGGCTATTCAGGGCATGGATTACATGCATCTTAGGACGCCCTCCGCAAGTTATTATTACCGACCAATTGTAGCTTCTTGCAAACAGTGGTTGCCGATGTTTTCCCAAGAGCTTCCCACTGTCTTTGCTTATCCAATATCATGCGAAAAATTCCAGAAAAACTGGGGGGATTGTTAGAATATGCGGCATTGAAAGAAGCAATTATTAGAGCAGTTTATGACTCTCTGAGGACTGAGGAATTTGAAGCAGCTTGGGAGGACATGATGCGGCAATATGAAATTAGAGGTCATGAGTGGCTTCAAGCATTATACGACGATAGAAAAAGGTGGGTTCCAGCTTATGTGAAGGAAACCTTCTTGGCAGGAATGTTTACGATACAACCAAGTGACGCCGGCCCATGGTTTTTTGAGGGCTACTTAAATAAACAAACTCCTCTAAAGGAATTTCTTGAGAAATATGATCAAGCTTTGCAGGCAAAGTGGCAGCATGAAGCACTTGCATATCTGGACTCAAAAAACACAAGCTTGATGCATAAACCAAGGAGTTACTTTGAGTTGCAGGTCTCAAAATTGTACACAGGTGAACTATTCAGAATGCTTGAAATTGAAATAAAAGGAATGTTCTCCTGTTTAAGCACCAGGCAGATAAATGTGGATGGGTCGGTAGTCTCATACGTCATCAAGGAACAATTTGAAGTTGAAGGACATCAGAGAGTTACAAGAGATTATGAGGTGTATTACAATGGGTCTGAAATTGAGGTCCTTTGCATTTGTGGTTTGTTCAACTTGAAAGGAATCTTGTGTAGGCATGCGCTATGTATCTTAAACCAGAATGGTATAGAAGAGATTCCACCTCAGCATATTCTCTCAGGATGGAGAAAAGATATGAAGCGAAGTTATGTTATTGATCACAAATCAAGTGGCATTGATATTGATAACCCAGTTCATGGGTATGACCATTTATATAAACGCTTGGTGCAGGTTGTGGAGGAAGGTAGTAAATCGCAGTCATTCAATGAGATATTGAACAAACTTAAACATGTAAATTTAGAGGATCATGCAATATAAAGATTTTTCTTTTTTACCAACTAATATAAAGATGCCTGTATCATGTATGGGCATTTTCATTAGTATATATTTCAGATGCTTTGCTTGTTACTTTCATGCATTTTCTTATCTCTTCCCCTCCAATTTTGCCTTCATCACCTAAGCAAATAGAAAAAATAATGCATACCAATTAATTTTCTTTTTTGGGCTCATAATACCGACAAGTTTATTCGTTTTTTTTTAATATCAATCGTGTTTTTTGGGGCCAAATTTATTAATCGTGTTTAAATGCTCTATTATTTGTCAAAATAAAAAAAGATCTATCATTTAATATGGCATTAAGTTGAAAGGTATATGTAGAAGGAAATTATTTAATATGCTTGTTTCTTCTTATTTTATTAATTTCTCTTTTCATTTTTACTAATAATGTAGTACTTCTGCCGAATGGGAATGGGAAAATATTAAATTAATTATAAATATAAATAATCAAACACACACACAATATTAATAATGTTGTTTTTAATTGGAAAAATTGGTAAAAAGCTCCTATTTTAAAATTTTTATTAGTGTGAATGACTTGAATTTGAATACTAGTATTTTTTGTGCAGAAGAGAAATATTTACATATTCCCTGAGTGGTATGTTATCCATATTTTATCCAATAAAAATATTTCAGTTATTATTTTTTGTGGGTCTCACAAGCGTCTATTACAATGTATTATAAAAATAATTAAAAGAAATTTATGATATACGAGGTTCGTAAAAATAATTACTCAATTGAAATATTTTTATTGAAGAGGGTATGTGATGCAGGATGGGGAAGGGGAAAGGGAAGATACTTAGGAATAGAGGAGGAAGAAAGGCTAAGAGCTTGTTTGGGAACAGCTTCTAAAACCTAGGTTTTGTTTCAAAACCTAGGTTTTATTTCAAAACCGAGGTTTTATCCAAACGAAATTTTTTTTCCCAAAAGCTATTTTGGTTACAAAACCTTAGTTTGAAACCTAGGTTTTGAAACCTAGGTTTTCTCTTTCATACTTTTTCCTCTTTCCTCTTTCCTACTTTTTTTCTCTTTCTCTTTCTTACTTTCCACTTTCCTACCCACTTTTTTGCCTCGGAATCCGTAAAAGCTAATAACTTCCCAAACATAAATAACTTTTCAAAACCTAGGTTTTGCCTCGTAATCTGTAAAAGCTATTTTCCAAAATCTATTTTCAAAACCTAGTTTTTACCTCGGAATCTGTAAAAGCTACTTTCAACCAAAAACTCATCAGGAAAGGATCCTCTCTACTACTCAAAAAGTAATGGAGATCTCCACTGCACATGGCTCTCATTTGTTTAACATATACATTTTATAATTGAGACTCACGTTCTTTTGCTTTCAGAAGTGAGAGTTAGCTGCACATTAACCGATAACACTAAAATGACAGGACCGTTCTTCTATGAGAGCTGTTGGATGTACAGTGGAGATCTCCACTACTTTTTGAGTAGTGGAGAGGATCCTTTCCCAAACTCAAACAAGCTCTAAGAGCTTGTTTGGATGTAAGGTTGAAAATAACTTTTATAGATTCCGAGGCAAAACCTAGGTTTTGGAGAATAGATTTTGGAAAATAGCTTTTACAGATTCCGAGGTAAAACCTAGGTTTTGAAAAGTGATTTATGTTTGGGAAGTTATTAGCTTTTACGGATTCCGAGGCAAAAAAGTGGGTAGGAAAGAGGAAAATAAGAAAGAGAAAGAGAGAAAAAGTAGGAAAGAGGAAAAAGTAGGTTTCAGAACCTAGGTTTCAAACTGAGGTTTTGTAACCAAAATAGCTTTTGGGAAAAAAAATTTTGCTTCAACAAAACCTCGATTTTGAGGTAAAACCTATGTTTCAAAAATGGTTGTCAAACCAGCCCTAAAGAGAATAGAGAAGCATAGAAAGATTCGTAGAGGCCAAAAAAATATTATTTCTTTAAATTAAATAACGGTTTACAATGAGATATGTGAGGGCTATTTATAGCCTCATTCAAACATTAGAACTAATGACAAGGAAATCAACTAAAATAAATATGATATTGACAAATCAAATCAGAATAAATACTAATCAAATCAAATTTGCGATATTAACACTACAAAAAAAGTTGCTTATTCCTGCGGATTTTGGCTAAAAATCAACAGGAAAAGCATTTCCTGCGAATTTTCCTACGGATTCTAATTCGCAGGTATAAGGTTCGTAGAAATTTAATTTCCTGCGGATTTTAAATCTGCAGGTAATTACCTACGTATTTTTCTGCAGGAAAAATTCACAGCAAAATCCGTAGGTATATTCGAAGAAAACTAAAAAAGTGTTTTTTAAATAAATATGTGTATTTTTTTATTAGAAAATCCAAAAAAATGACAATAATATATTTTTTACCATCAAATAAACTTGAATGAATCAATGTAATGACAAAAAACATATATTTCATTAAGAATTCATAGGACTAAAATATACATATGGAGACCCTCATTTCACTCAAATGAATTTAATGGAGCGTATCAAATCTCCGTAAAATTCACTGGATGAATTTAAAAACTACCTCATATGTTTACACATCAAAGCACACTTTGAACAATAATAGAGGTAACTGACAATAAAAAAAAATGCATGCTAATATTGCCCTTTCATCAAGGAGAGCAGCCTCTGAAGACCTAGCAATTGTTGAATTCATATGCCCAGGGATACGTATGCTTCCAACAAGATGGTATGACTAGAACTTTTTGTCATTCCACTATGATTAACCGAATGGAATTGGTTAGATGATGTATTTGCAGTAGAACTTGATTGTTCAGTGACCAAAACTCAATCCTCCACCCCATGATTTGCTGACCTAGTGACATCTAGTGACATTCTCATCCTGTTCAACAGACAACACTAGCTTCGTCATTGTAAAAATAGGATTGCAAATATCGCTATGAAGGAAAAAAGGCATAGAAGAAGCATGATATAGCTAGTAAAGTGTAAGCATAATAAATGAAATGAAAGCGACAGTAAGACAGGTTTAAGTGTGAATAAAAAAATTAAAAATGTGCATAAGAATAAAACATCATATATATATATATATATATAAGATTTACAGCTATGGAACATGCTTTATTTGACATAGCAGAATCCTCGTCATGAGCGCGCGCCTTCTGAAGTCATGGATTATGGAATCACTAATATAATTCAACTAAGCATATCAATTAAAACTGCATAGTATATGAGAAGAATAAATGAAAAACACTATAAATTAAAAAGATGCAACAGTAACCGGATATCTATCTTTTACACATTGGGAAATTATTTATTGATCTGATGCAACAGAACCACCTCCAGTTTAAGCAGCATAGATTTATCAATTCCTCATCCATCAAACCACAACAAGTGCTGCAAAATTCAAGTAAAAAATATTCCACGCAAATCTAAAATGTATGTGTATAGGATTCTCAGCAAGTAAGAATATAAGAAAAGACCATCACAAAATAGTAACTGGATCATATTATCTAAAAAGCAAGGACTGATGGACCAATGTTTATGGTCCAAGCCTCAAGGAATTCAAACATAAATGCCCACCTTTCACATGGTTAGTCCAGTTCCAACATCCTTAAGTGTCAAATAACTATCCGCGGCGAACAATGTTGAGCAAATTAATCACAAGTTATATAATAAAGAAGTATGAGCAGCACAAGAGTTCTGCTAACTGATAGCAGAACAAATAAAGCAAAAGAGATACGGTAGTATTAAGAATCTTGTTATTAGAATTTGAAGTAGCTATATTTCTTCTATCATAAGCATTATTCACTCAAGCTAGCTCTTAATTTATCTTTCTCATCAAGCAATATATTACAGCAAATTAACCGGAGTTTGATCTGGTTTTTATCCCAACAAAGCATTTTGTTTGTAGCTTATTAGTGTACTTTGAAGGCCTTGCATTTTATACAAGATTTTGTGCTTATACATAGCAGTTTGGGAAATCTGCAGATGTTACGATGTTTTCATCTCAATACTCGCTTGTCTTGTTATCACCAGCTCCCTCTGCTCCTTGATTGAATGTGTGTGTTATCTCTTGACTTTGCAAAACAAAACAAATATCTTGCTTATCACAGTTACATCAAGCTTTCCACTCTTCTTCTCAAACTTTCCGCAGATTTTCCTCTCAAAGTTTCTCATTCAAAAGTTACATGTAAGTTACATCACATACAATCACATTCAAAAGTTGAATAAGATTCCTCTCAAAGTTTCTCATTCCTCTTAAACTTTCTCTTCTCTTTTGTCTATTTACATTTAATTTACAACATGTTATCAGCATGATAGTTCTACCGAATGTATGCTTCCCTTAGAGTTACCTTAGCAACTTCTTCTACTTTCTTTTATCATATATTTTCAATCAATCCGGGATAATTTGAGCCTCAATATGAAATTATGATAACTCTTTTACCGATTGTTTTAAATATTGGGTTTCATGGCTAAGATTTGATATTGTTAATACTTGTAATTTTAATCACTTTTACAAGTTTTTATACATTATGGATATTGTTATTTTAACTTGAATCCATATATATATTAACTAAACTATATTATTCATTTTATAAATTCATTTTCTAGAATAAATTTTAAGATATATTTGGTAAACTAGAATTTAGAGCCCTTGATATATTTGGCAAAAATTATTTATTGTGGATATTGGATGGTGAAATCCATTTGAATGCCAATGGCCTTGGAAATGCTATTTTGCCAGAAAATGCTGCGTTTAATCATGATGAGGCAAAATCAATGATATTCCTTCGTTATCATATTCACGAAGGGTTAAAAGCAGAATACTTAAGGGTAAAAGATTCGTTGGAACTATAAAATGCCTTGAAAGAAAGGCTTGATAATCAGAAAATGGTTTATGCTGCCTAAGGCATTGAAAAAGGCTATAAGAAATATTCTGAATTGGTTTCATGCCTACTTGTTGTTGAACAAACAATGACTTGTTCATGAAAAATCATGAAATATGTCCTACAGGATCGGTTTCGATTCTTGAAATAAATGCATAAATACATAATAATTATGGCAGAGGGCGTAGCCGTGACAATGGCCTAGGTCGCGGCAGAGGACACAAAAATTTTCATTATCGAGGTGGTTGAAACATTAATCATGACAACCAAAAGAAAAGAAATAATGAGAAAGGACATAAGAATGATTTCAGTACCATAAAAGCTCCTGAAAATAAATGTCATATGTATGGTATGAAAGGGCATTAGGCACGAGCATTGCGCACATCTGCTTAAGCCTCACTCAAAAAGAGCGGCAACAATGTAAAAGCAAATATAATGTATCATGATAATAATATCGAGGCAAATGTGCATTTAAAGATGATAATCTTGTATGCCTTGATGGACTGGAAGATATTAAGAGTCTTGACAAAATGATACATTTGGATAATAATTAATATTATAATAATTACATTTATGTTTTTAAGTAGCATTTATATTTTATTTCTATCTTATTTCTTTTACATTTTTTAATGTACTTTTGTTTCTTTAATTAAGAATATAGATAATTCTCATCATATGGTTGAACATATTTCTGGTAGACAGTGCTATGACAAGCACCATCTTGAAAAGCAGAAAGTATTGTTCTCATATAATGATGAGAGATGCAAATATAAATACTATAACTGGTAATACAAAAATTATTGAAGGCTCCAGAAGAGCTACAATTGTATTACCCAAAGGAATGAAGCTTGTTATAAATGATGCATTGTTTTCTACCAAGTCTCAAAGAAATCTATTAAGCTTCAAAGATATCCGATGCAATGGATATCATATTGAGACAATTAATTATGAGAATGATGAATATTTGTATGTTACAAATATTACATCAGGAAAAAAATGCATCTTAGAAAAATCATCAACACTATCTTCTGACTTGTACTATACAACTATTAGTACAATTAAGACAAATGTTATAATAAGCCAAAAAATTGTTGATAAAGATATATTTATAGTTTGGCATAATCGGTTGGGCCATCCTGGATAATCTATGATGAATTTAATGCTTGACATGCAATAGTAAACCAACAGTTTACTGATGAATTTAATGCATGTCATGAGATAGTAAACTAGAATTTTACTGATTAATAAAGCAAACGTTTAATAAGATAAACCAGAAGTTTATCAATGAATTCAATGTTTGCCATGACCGGTTAAACTATCCCGGTTCAATTGTGATGCGAGAAATGATTGAGAATAAATGTGAATATACCCTGAAGTGTATATTGATACCACTATTTCTCATATGCTGCATGTTACAAGGGAATATGTATTATTATGTCCTCATAAAGTTAAATATAATGTGAACCTCTCACATTCTTTAAACGGATACAAGAATATATTTGTGGGACGGTAAACCCACATGGTGAACCATTGATTTACCACATGGTTTTAATTGATGTATCAACTAAATGGTCTCACGTTTGTTTATTATCTTCTTGCAACTGAAGTTTGCAAGATTATTTACTCAAGGAATATGGTTAAGAGTATATTATTCTGATTATTTGATTGAAAATGCTATAGTGCTAATGAATTTACTTCACTAGCCTTAATAAGGATTGCACGTCCTTTGAAATTGATTTAAACATCTTGAATTTTATGTTCATACACAAAATAAATGAGCAGAATAATTGGTTAAATGGTTGCAACCTTTTTACATGAGATATAATCTCCCATATTCTGCTTAAGAATTAGCCATTTTTTATGAAGCAGCATTTATTCGCATAAGGCCTACAAGTTAACATAAAATATCCCATTACAATTGGTTTCTGGTCAAGAATCAAATATTTCTCATCTCATAATTTTTGGTTGTGCTGTATATGTTCTCATTGCTCCACCATATTGCACAGAGATGGGTCCTCAAAGGAGATTGGGAATCTATGTAGACTTTGAATCTCGTTCAATAATTAAATATTGAACCATTAACTGGAGATTCATTTACGGCACAGTATACCGATTGTCATTTTGATGAGACATTATTCCCACCATTAGGGGGAGAAAAGAAGCATCTGGATAAAGATAAAGATAAGGAAAAACAAATTATATGGAATACCTTATCACTTGCTCATTTAGATCCTCGAACAAAAAAATGTGAGTAAGAAGTTGAGAAAATAATTCATTTGCAAAATATTGCAAGTGAAATTGCCAAATACATTTACTGATACAAAAAGAATAACTAAGTCTCATACTCAAATTAAGAATGCTCCTATTATAATTGATGTCCCAACAGGACAAATGGTTAGTGCACATGAAAATATACCACATTTAAAGCGTGGTAAACCATCTGGTTCCAAAGATAAAAATCTTTGAAAAAGGAAAGGAGCAAATAATAATGATGGTAAGTATAAGTATGCTACCATTGATAAATTCATTATAGAGACCCGTGACATAACTAATCAAATGACCTTTAAAGAGGTCCAGGTACCTGATAATAATGATTAGATCTCAATAAATTATGTCATTACGGGCAATATATGGAATCGGAAAGATGTCATCGTCGACGATACATTTTTATGCAATATTACTATTGAAATAATATATGAGGATCTTGAAACTAAATCTGTCGAAGAATGTCGACATAGACAATATTGGCCAAAATGGAAAGAAGCAATTCAATCGAAATTGAATTCACTATCTAAACATCAACTTTTTGGACATGTCGTCCAAATACCTACAGGAGTGAAGCTTGTAGGCTATAGATGGGTTTTTGTGCGAAAAAGAAGTAAGAAAAATGAAGTCGTAAGGTATAAAACACAACTCGTAGCACAAGGTTTTTCGCAAAAATCAGGAATATATTATGAGGAGACTTATTCTCCTGTGATTGATGCAATTACTTTCATATCAGTCTGGCAATGCATCAAAAACTTGACATGCATTTAATGGATGTTGTTACAACATATGAAAACTCTTGAATGCTTCATATCTGTATGGATCATTGGATAATGAAATTTATATGAAAACTCCTGAAAGCTTTAAATTGCTAAAGGGCTGTGAAGATTCACATGCAAAAGTCCCTGTATGGGTTGAAAAAATCCGGACGAATGTGGTATCATCGTCTTAGTGACTATTTGATAAAAGAAGGATATCAAAACGATTCCTTATGCCCTTGTATTAAAAGGGATTGATCAAAGTTTGCCATAATTACAATTTATGTTGATGACTTGAATATTATTGGCACTTCTAAAGAGCTTCAAAAAGCAATTGATTGTTTGAAGAAAGAATTCGAAATGAAATATCTCAAAAAGACAAAATTTTGTCTTGGTTTACAAATCGAGTATTTAACCAATGATATATTTCTTCATCAATCAAATTATGTTGATAAAATTTTAAAACAATCCACTGACTACACCAGTGGTTGTAGGATCACTTGATATAGAAAAAGATCATTTTCACCCTTGAAAAAAGAAAGAAGAACTACTTGATCCATGCCACAAGTGCACTAATGTATCTTGCTCATTCAACTCGGCTAGATATGGTATTTGCTGTTAATTTGTTAGCAAGATTTAGTTCTTCTCCAATTAGAAGGCATTGGGATGGAGTTAAGCATGTACTCCGATATCTGAGAGACATCACATATGAGATTATTTTATTCTAATGAATATGGGTCACATTTGATCGGTTATGCAGATGTCGGATTTTTATCAGATCCACAAAAAGAAATATTTAGCTGCCACATCAGCAAATTATGCAAAAATTATTGCAGCACATGAGGCAAGCCAAGAATGTGTCTGGCTAAGATCTTTAATTCATCATATCCAAAAGATATGTGGTTTCCCCCAAAATATCCCAACAGTTCTGTATGAAGATAATACATCATATATAACTCAAATGAATGGATGATACATCAAAGGGGATAGAACGGAACATATTTCCCCTAAACTATTTTTTACTCATGATCTTGTGAAGAAAGGTGCAATCTTTCAAAAACTTGTGCATGGTATCGGTCTTCACAGACTCAGAGATTCCAAGTGATGTCATCATAAGGGGAAGTCGATACACGCTGTACTCTTTTTCCCTTATTTAGGTTTTGTCCCACTGGGTTTTCCTAAAAAGGTTTCTAATGAAGCAGCAATAAAAAGTGTATCAATGAATGATGTACTCTTTTATTTAATTGGGTTTTGTCCCAGAGGGTTTTCCTACTTAAAGTTTTTAATGAAGCACATTCATAATGGAAATCCAAGGGGGAATGTTATAAATACATTATAAAAATGGATGTCCATAGACTCTTGACTACATAAGACATAAATACTATACATGAATTGTTGTTAAGAAACTAAAGAGATATTCAATGTATAAAGGGTCACAATGTATGTACAAAGGTTCACAATGTATATTCATCCCTATTAATTGTACTATTCATTACTCATGACCGTTGGAGGTCACATTTAGAGACCTATAAATAGAGTATTGTACATGACATATAATCACATTCAAAAGTTGAATAGAATTCTTCTCAAAGTTTCTCATTCCTCTCAAACTTTTTCTTCTCTTTTATCTATTTACATTTAATTCTGCTGTAATTGAAATTTTGAAATAAACATGTAATTAAAAAAAAATTAAAATTCAAGTTGGTGTCCTTCCTCTCCCTCTATCTCTTTTTATTTTTTTGGGTGGGCAGAAAAATGCGAAATGCACTTCACTAGACGCTACACATTTTGACAGAGCGTTGGCGCGCTTTAGACTTTCTTGTTCCTGGCGAAGAAGCCCTCGTCTCTTTCTATTCCAAGGTATGCTTTTTCAGGCGATTCAATGTTCGAGTTCGTTTTGGATTCTGAGAAATTTTGGTCACTGGTGTGCTGTTTTCTTCTGGTTTAAAAACGAGGATTCCATCGATTTGCGTTGATGTACTACGGAATAAAAAAAATTTCGCGCCATTTTGTGGATTTCATTTTCATTCTCCCTTGCATCTTCTGAGCTACTGAACAGTTACAGTTCCGAGAAGAACTTCTACTCTTATATTATTCTAATCGAATTTTATTTTTATCGATAGTCACGTTCTTTATTTTGAAATTGGAACGGGATTTGTGTTCTTCAACGGTGTTATTTATATTATGAAGGATTGACACTTGACAGAGAATGTAATATATCTGTAGTTGTTTTCTCTAGGATGAAGTTCAAGGCTTTTCTCACGGATAATGGAGTGGCTCTTTTGGAGAAGAGGTTCCTGCCAGCACTAGAAAAGATGGGGAAGATATGTCACCTCTACCTCACAAGAGATCATGCCATGTTCCTTCACAACCTCCTTAATGGCGACGGTATTCAATCTATTGCTCAATT
>JANTPZ010000028.1:0-55519 GCA_025593235.1 Vachellia pachyceras | reverse complement strand
CATTTAGATTGTTGGACCTCTTTATAGTCGCCGATGCACTGTTGTTAATGATGTCTTGCATTGTACCAGTAATATGTAGGTCTGACTTCTCCATCGTTGGTATTATTCCCCCATTTTGCATTCCATTGAGCCCATTATCCTCCTCATCCATGAGTATGGAGAATGGGTTTGCTGTTTTGTTATCTAAATGGGCTTCAGTTGATGTTATAGTTTTTGCGCCTTTAGTACTCTTATGGGCTTTCCTTTGTGTATTTGGAATTTCCCACTCCTTATTGCTCCCTTGGTTTAGAATTCTCCCTCCTTGGTCAACTGCTACCCACTTCTTCTTGGTCAACGCATTCCCAAAGTTTCAGGATTTCTTTGTATTCGCTCCAAGGTCAAAATTTGCCTTCAATAACTCCACATTCAGTGCCTTCTGTTTCTCGTTACCCGTATCTCGCGAAATGCTAACTGTTTGCTGCTTCTTCTCCATTTTAGCTAGATTCGCGTCTTTTTCCCCGGTGGAAATTTGGATCTTGCTTTGCAACGGTTTTTTAACAATATTCCATTCTCCCAGCGCCGCCGTGTCCGCCGTCGCACCTCCTCTGTCACCATCTTCCACCTCCACCAAACCCCTGTCTCTCTTCGTAGAGGATGACCTTGCCTCGGGTTCCTTCATCGTCATCTTTTCTATCTTCTCCTCTCTTGTTTCAGTCGCTGTGTCGGCAGGGCTTGTTGATTTCTCAGGGCATACTCCGCGGTGATGCCCGTATTTTCCACAATCAAAACATATGAGGTGAAGACCCTCATATTCCACATGTCTCACCGTTCTGAAGATTCTGATTGCCGGAGTAATGGCTTTGTTCAAGTCAATCTCTACACATAAACGTGCATATCTGCCTCTTGCTGTCAAATAGGTAATTGCATCTACCTTTAGAGTCTTACCCACCAAACCTCCAATTTTGAACAAACTTTCTGAGTTAAAAAATTCCAAGGGAAGAACGGGAATACGAATCCATGCTGCAATCTTCCTATGTTGCTCTGCACTCCACGGGTCAAAATTAGGCCGCCATCGCTGAACTAAAACGTAATGATCCGCCAGCATCCAAGGTCTTTCGCAATATACGTAGTTTAGATCAGCATCGTTTTTGAAGGATGCCACGAAGTAACCATTATCTATGTCTCTGATCTCGAATGACTCTGTGGTTTTCCAGATTCGCTGCAACCCTACACGCATCCCCCAAACAGGAATATTTTTTCCAAGCACTTTCACAATCAATGACTTTTTCCATGGCGCACACCATCTCTCGTACTCATCCCTTGTCACCACAAGAGTTGGGATCCGATGTTCTCCTTCTTTTTCGGCAGAATCTGCTTCAAAGGGAGTTTGGTCATCTGCTTCAGCAAAGAATTCTTGGAGGCTATCTAAATAACTTTGCCACGCGTCCTCAAATACTGAGCATCCTCTGGAGTCAAAGGCACGCTCCTTTGGTGTAGCATCCAAAAGCGAATCTCTGTAAGAGCGATTCCCCCCCGGAGTCCTTTCATGAGCTTCGAAGGTGGCTCCTGCGATCGGCTCCGCTTGCTTCATCTTTTTGTTTCGTTCCCGTCCGTCACCTTCCTCCGTCGTTACCTTCTCTACTCCCTCTCTATCAGTCGCTCTCATCACACAGTGCAAGGAGAATTCGGAGTCTTCGTAATGAGTGGAATCGAGCAGTGAAGCTGCTAACGTTAATATTGATTACTTTCTTAGTCACATATACTATGAATCAAATAATCCTTCTAGAATTTGGCTTATAATTTAAAGGGTGAAGGTGAAAATTTAATAACCAAGTTATTAGTTATAAGCACTAAGCATAATGAAGTTTTTAAGGAATGTAAATTTACCAATAATCAATTAATAAAGATGCAAGTTTAATGACGTTGTTAACCCTCAGTAATGTTTGTTTACCAACTGGCATAATTTACTATTTTTAGGGTATAGGGCTTCCTTTTTAGATTATTTAAGTAATCAAAACTACTCCTTTTTTAAAGCTCGATTAGAAGTCGGTTTGATAACTTTTACAGAATTTGAGACAAAACCTAAGTTTTGGAAAATATATTTTAGGAGAATAACTTTTACGAATTTCAAGATAAAATCTAGATTTTGAAAGATAATTGTGTTTAGGGAGCTATTGGCTTTTACGGAATTCGAAACAAAACGTAAGTAGAAAAGAGGAGAGAGGAAGCAAGAAAAAAGAAGAATGAGAAAATTTATTATGAGAGGGAGTATAATTTGACAACACTACTATAGAGTATAGTTTTTACTACTGAAATTCACGTCCTTTTTTTAAGAAAGGGAGTAAAAAAATGAAGGCGGTGGCATTTTTGAAATTATAAGAAAGGAGACGGACCTTTATGCACCCTATATATATTTAATATAGGGCGCATAAAAGTGACTTTTGGCGTCCTATACCCTTTTGACGCCCTAAATCAATGTAGGGCACAAAAGGGCGCCCAATGATACAAAATCACATTTTCTCTCTCTCCCTTTCTCTCTCTCTCTCTCTCACACATCACACTCCTCGATTTCTCTCCCCAGTCCCCACAAGTCCACAACCACCTTCTCTCTCTTCCTCCTCCTTCCATATCTCTCCAAGCACCCCTCCATCGCCCGTCTCTCTGGCTTAGACGACGACTTCCTTTGGAAAAAGGAAGACAAATGGCACGTCATCGATAAGGTCCACAACAGCAACATTGCTCCTTCTCACCGGGAAATCCAGAACTCAGCCTTAGCCGGACTCGACCACGTTTCTTAGATCTGAACATGTATGGCTAAACGTTTCAAGTTTTGAATATCCTATCTCATCATCCCCTGCTTCCGACCTTGCTGCTCCAAGCACCCCTCCACCGCCCGTCTCTCTGGCTTAGACGACGACTTCCTCTAGAAAAAGGAAGACAAATGGCACGTCATCAAATTTTAAGTATTTAATATAATTATTTTATATTTTAAAAATTTATAAATTTTTGTGATCATTTAATTTCAGAATTATAGTTTAAATTTGATTAGTAATGATTTTTTATTAAATAAAACTAACAGTATTAAAATAAAAGAATAAAATATTTACTTTTAAATTTAAAAATCAAACTAAAAGTTGACGTAAATTAAAAAATTTGATGTATATTTTAACCTCTAGATTATTAAGAGGGGGATCGCAAGTTGCAAGGGGGGTCTGATTCACATGTGGTTGTCTGAATAATAATGAAGGGTAGGTTGAATTTTTTCAAATAATACTATTTCTTACTATTTGATGAACAGATGTATGAACTTTTCTTAAAGAGGTACCAATATTTTCAATACCTAACAATTTCGCTAACATAATTATTTTCAGTTGGAAGATGCATATTTTTAGCAAAAAAATATTATTTTTAATCATTGATATAAGAGTTCGTTAGCTTTTACAGGGAGATTAATGAAAATAGAAGCTAAATATGCATTATTTAAAAAGGGTTTGTTTATGTGTATTAGTACATTATATATCAGTTTATAAGTTAAACAAATTATGTTCAATAAAATGATAAATATAAATACTTTAAATTAATATAGTTAAATATATTTTATATTAAGAATAAGATGAATACAAACATGTGGTGCATGCAATATCAAAATATATTCTTGCACGCCAATTTCAATTGCCTTATGGCCTATTTGTCATAGCGTTGCAAAAACACGTTCACCTAAGTTGAAATAAAACTCTCACATACTTATCTCGGTGATTGTAAATTATATTGGAACAGTATATTTCATTGCTAATTCAAACATACCCTTAAACGCCACTTTGATATGATAGAGACTTAAGCTGTAAGTTCTATGGCTAAGTTATGAAACTCCACCCATTCCTACTTATGACTTTATGCTCGTTTGAAAAACCATTAGGAGAATGACCATTGATCAAAATGTATGTTAAAAATGAATTTTGTTAAAAATACATTTTGACAGAATGCATTTATATTTGGATAAATGTTAGATTCATGATACATTTTTGGCATAATGTATTTTGATAGAAAGAGTTCTCAAACGCTGAAATTTGTAAATTAACGGATTTTTGAACCAAAAATGCATTTTGAATGCAAAAATGAGTTTTCAAACAAGCACTTTGCCAACTGCTACTTCCCTCCTTCTGTAATTGATAGCTCCGTTTTAACTGATTTATAATTATATAGATTGCAGAAATACGTGTGTCTATATATTAATAGTGTTAATACTCGATAGTGGGCTTGTTTGGTAAGTCCGTTGGGAGAACGAACACAGATTCTGATGTAAATATGTGAGAGAAAATTTGTATCGATAAGCACAGAAATGGCTTTTGGATGCCCAAACGGGCTATCCAAATAGGCCTAGTGAATGTTTATAGCAGATCAATTATAAGGGTTTAATTTAAATAAACTAAAATGTATAAACCTAATTCAAAATTAAAGTAAACCATAAGCATGCATTAACGAATTACTAATCCATTTTATGATTAATAAAAAAATTTAAATAAAAATATTTAGGTGAGTTGAGTGCTAAAGGATCACCATGGAGGTAGAGAGGGCTTACAAAAGTATTTATAGATCACTTGCTAATAAAATTCTCACATCAACAATGAGATTTAAACTCACTGTCTATGGGTAACGAGTCAATTCTTTATCCGTTGGAAAAAATGCACATTTTATAATATGTATCTCTTGTGCGGGCCCATTGAGGCCCAGACAAATGGAGGCCGATATCATCTCTGGGCAAGTTTGTTTTTTGCCAACCCCTGGCCCAGTTGTCTGGTCTTAACTTATGTAGTTCTCTATGTGGTTGGAGAACGACTTCAAAATTCAAATCTTCAATTTTTTTTATCTTTTTTTGTCAGAAAATTCGTATCTTCGATAAAATATTATAATAGGATGAGAAATCTACGCTTCTAAAAAATGAATGTATCCAGAAAAATAATTTTAAAGTTGATATAAACATTAAATGCGGACTGAATAACAAGCCACAATTGCTCCTCTCTCTCTCTCTCTGCCAACATGCTCGAAGTGTATTCATTTAATATATCGTTCTTTCTTTTTGAATGTATGAATATATAAATATAACAAATCGGAGAAAGTGGGATATTATAACATGTTAACGAATGTTTAATTCACAGAGTTGTAAAACATGTCAATTTCATTATTATAGATTTTTCACTCAATTTGTATAATCTTGATTAAATTAGTTTAATTATATCATGATCAACGGTATAATTCTTTGGAGCTCATACCTTATATATTTATAAAATTTGGAGATCCTTCTTAACTTTTATATTTTGATGTGATAACATATTAAAAGTTATTAAAATTATGAATTTTTATAATTTTTAGAATTAATATTTTAATTATATGGTTTCTTTTTTTGCCAAATATTAAATATATGATTTCACCTTCTATGTTTTTGAAAAAAAAATGTATCATTATTTATACAACTGACAATACTTGCCATGTTTGGCAACACTTCTAGGAGCCCTAAAAATCCGTTCAACTGTTTTTTTAAGATAATCTCCTTCATATATTTATTTTGGTTTACATAAAATCCCTTCTCCACCGCGTTCCCAAACGGGCCACTATCAGATGTGTATATATAGCTGCTCAAAGGAACCAAAGTCTAAATATTTAAACTTCCCTTTTATAACGCAACTTCAAATAGGTTGTCCCATTGGTACCTCGCTACCACCGTAAGGTCTCCTCGCGGGGGTCCATATTAGTCTTGGCAGATAATGAACCTAGGATACCCCAGAATACCAGATGGTTTATACAAAAAAAAACTTCCCTTTTATAAATATTTTTACAGAGTTATTATAAAAAGGATAGCATAGACAAATGATATTAAATCACATACTCTAATTATAATTATCTAACTTATAATACTGACTCAAAAATATGTTTGATTATTTAAATTTACATTAAATTTCAGTCTGATCTTTTAAATTTAAAAAGCGCACTTTTAATCTCTTTTCTTAATATCGTTAATTTCATTTAACCGAAAATGCTTACCCATAAAATTAAACGGTGATTTTACGATTAAATACCAATAAAATATGCTCAAATTTCAATTCTTTAATATAAGAGTGTTTATATTTTAAGATTTAACCATGTTTTGCTATCATTTAATATTGGTATCTTTCGTTAAACAAAAATAACGGTATTAAAATGAATGGACTAAAAATGCACTTTTTAAATTTAAGACAACGAAATGAAACTTGATATAAATTTGAAGGATTAAACGTATACCTTTACTCATAATAATTGATTCCTCATTTTGGATTTATGAGACTCATTTACGGTCAAGAGGCGAAGATCACAAAGATAGTGGCATTTAAAATGGGTATGTGTGATGACGAAATCATTCCATATGAAAGCGTTAATGAAAATGACTCTTACAAGAAAGCTTCTTTGTTTTGATTCTGGAAAAAGGCTATCAAGTGCTTATCAATAAAGGAGTCTAACCTAATAATAAAGGAGTCTAACTGATTAATTAGGTTTTAAGTCAAGTTCTATTATCTTAATAGTGATGATTATCAGAGTCAGCATGGCAGCGCAAAACCATTCTGAGGCAGCTCTCACTCTCAGTTCCTTATTATCCTTTTATTATGTAACTACTGATTATATATATTATGCCCTAATCTCAGAAATTAACTACTATTTCATGTGTCCTAATCACCTAGCTCCTCTAAGATTTTCTTATTCATGAGGTGGTGGTGTTCAAAATTCTGGGTAAAAAAAATATAAGGGAGATTTATTATAAGATTCCAAAGAAGGAAGTTGTTTATGAAAAGGTTATAGGAGGTTATCAATGACAAGTCGAAGAGCACCATTGACAAATAGAGCAACAGTTATTAACAATTCTTAGAACCTTCTCATAAATAACTTCCTTCCTTGGAACCTTATAATAAATCTCCCAAAATATACCGAGTTGGATGATCGAAATACGATAAAAACAAAAAAAACTCCGAAATCCGAATAATAACCATGACAAAGATAAATCGTGATGCCGACATTAATGAAATTGTCTGAGGAGGTAATGATGATTTTGTAGAGATTAAGAATAAGGAGCCAATGATTTGACGATACATAAGAGGGAAACGCTTGATTTTCAACGAAGAAGATAAGACGACAACAACATTGGTGCTCTCTCAAGAGCCAATGCGATGGCGATACATGAAAGTTAATCACACAAACCTTTCTCATTATTATTTATATATATTAATAAAAAATCCCTTTCATTATTTCTGATCTAAACTTTGATTATGATTCCCAATTCCTAATTTAATCATGCGTCATTACATAGAAAGGTGAGGCACTGATTAATTGTCCCCTCCACCACCCAACTAATTTTATTATTATTATTATCCTCTCCTTTCTCTGTGTTTCTTCCATTCTAATCTAATTCTTTTCATTCACATACCTAATATCATTTGTGTTGCTACTCGTTTTTATTTTTTAGGCTAAAATATACTTTTAGTCCTTTATATTTGCGATAAGTTTCACTTTAGTTCTTTAAGTTTAAAAAGTGCATTTCCAATCCCTCAAACTTAACGTCGTTAGTCTCTTTTAATGGAAATTGCTGACTAATCACGGGATATATTTGTTTTTTTATTTTACACAATTTAAAATATCAAATTCATTATGTTATTAAATTATAATCAAAATGTTAGTATGATTTGTTAACGTTTTATTGTACAGTTATCAATTCAATTTGATGAGTCAGCAATTTCAGTTAAGAGAGACTAACAGCGTTAAATTCGAGGAACTAAAAATGTACTTTTTAAACTTAAATAATGACTAAAATAAAATCTGACGTAAACATAAAGGACTAAAAGTATATTTTAGCCTATTTTTTATTATAGAATCATACCCCATGGCTTTGCATAAAGATTAAAGAAGCAATTTTGACAATCTGATATTTAACCCAGATAAAAATTGTAATAATTGCATTATTCTTCTATGATTGTCCTAATATATATATATATATATAGTGCTACTGATTCATTATTATTTCACTGTTGTTGAATTTTAAATGAGATTAACACTAACATAATTTTATTAATTTTTGGCCTTTTCAGGGGGATTAGATCTATGTGATATGCAGCGTTTTGGAATTTTGGCATTGGACGTAAAATTCATTTCTTTATTTGTTCTTACATATATAAAGTTCGATTCTTTAATCTGTCTGATACTTCAGAGAATTTTCAAAACATCGCTTAGGTTAATATTTCATGAAGTTTTGTTATAAAATGGGGTCTTTCAAAAAAAGTTAGAAAATAATTAATTATAATGAAGATTAATTAATATAGGGTTGTTTAATTCTTATTAGAAATGGTTGGCTATTATAATTAATTTGTAATTCGTCAAATGAATTAAGAGACGTACAATTCTATGACGTGGTTCAAAATACTGATATCCTTCATACGGCACAACCAAACTATTTTTTTCCAAATAAAAAAAACCCACTTACGCAAACACAATATATTATGCAAAAATCTGAATCCAATTTTATATACTTAAAGATCTTTAATTAAGAAAGTGTTTTCAGTTTCATCTTCATTTTAAATGGAATTTTTATTTATGGTTAAACTCCTATGCCACTTTATGCATGCAGATGACGACGTTTTCATGAAATTTGACATTAATATTCTTGCATCTACAGCCACGAAAAAGGTCCCACTAAATATTTTTAAGAAAAATCCCTTATTACATTGTGATGGAATCTCCCGTACAATATACAATAACTAAAAGATATTTTTTTTAAAAAAATATAAATTTAAAACTAAAATGAATCGATAAATCAAGGTATTATGTGTAAGATTAAAATAAATCCATTTTCTGACTTTTAAATTTAATAATTCTCACACACTTCTCTAGCCGAGATTTGCTTTGAAGGAAAAAAAACGGAAGTAGCAAACAAGTGAATATTATGTTTTAGAGTTTGTTTGGAACTCTTTTCATGATAGCTTTTACAGATTCCGAGGCAAACCCTAGGTTTTGGAGAATAGAATTTTGGAAAATAGTTTTATAGATTCCGAGGTAAAACATAGGTTTTGAAAAGTGATTTATGTTTAGGAAGTTATTAGTTTTTACTGATTCCGAAGCAAAAAAGTGGGTAGGAAAGAGAAAGAATGAAAAGTAGAAAAGATCAAAGAGAAAAAAGAAAAATTAGGAAAGAGAAAAAAGAAAGAAAAAAAGTAGAAAAGATGAAATAGAAAGAAAGAAAAAAATTAAAAAAAAAAGAGAAAGAAGAAAAAAAGTAGTTAGATTTTGAAACCAACTTCCAAACACCGCAAACTACTTGTCACTCCTTCTCTCAGTTTCTTTTCCATATCTCTTTTCTGCGGCGGGGCATTGACATGCTGAAAAGCCAGCCAGAAAAGCTGAAGTTTATATTTATATATATATATATATCTGTGCGCGCGCATGCATGAAACCTTGTTGCCACAGTCATTTCAAAGTGACGACGACTCTGATTAATAATTATTATGAACAAAAACAGAAACATTAGGCTGGCCATATATATAATTCCTTTTTGCATATATATATATATGGTTCAGTACTTGTATACATAAGCTTATATATATCTATAAAGAGAGTCACCACTTCCTTATGCCAGTTTGGTTACGGTGAAAAGATTGGAAGAAGTGATTATTCATGAACATGCCTACATTAAATGGCGGCTATACCTTAAATGATCATGAGAAGCAATCACACACACACACACACTGAGTCTATGAGGTCCAGTTCAGGCTTGAAAGTTGAAACTGCTGCCTCAGAACATCGTCACCGACGGAGCCAAGAAACGTCGTTGTATTCTGATGATGAGCAGCAGCAGGAAGCTGGCTTAGCAGAGAAATGAACGAACCGTTCTCCTCCGCTGAAGTTGTACTCATCCCACCACCACCGCTGTTCAGATCACCGTGGAATCTCTTGCTTGACGAAGACGACCCCGACGGTGACCCCGCCGTCGTCTCGTTCCAGAACGGGGACGGCAGTGGTCGTTTCACCGCCCTTGATGAGTTTGACGACAGCAAGTGATGATGATGATGATCATGAGATTCACCACTACCTCCTCCTCCTCCCCCGCCGCCGCCGCCTCCCATGCCCAGAATTCCGTCGAACAAGTTGTCGTCATTCTCAAGTCCTAATGGATGGTTGGTGTTCGACGCATTTTCCATTGATAAACTTGAGATGGTCGGAAGCATAGCCTCCATACAAATCTCCCTCTCCTGCTCCATCAATGGCAGCCTCTGCAGACTCGTATTCATATTACCGTTACTCTTCTTGTATATTCGACACAGAACCCAGTCGTCAAGCTACAAAACCAGAACAATCCGGAATCAGAAATCCTTTTAAGAAAAACGAAGCAAACTTAAACGCGTGCGCGCCCACACACACATGATACCCTTAAGGAGTTTTTCTTGGTGTCAGGATCAGAAGGCGGCAGAGCAGGAGCAGGCTTATTAGGGGTAGAATTAATAATATTGTAAGAATTTTTGTTGTCGATAAGCCTATACTCATGCATGATCCAATTGGTTTTAACGCCTTTCGGAGGCTTCCCGCCATAGAAAACCAGAGCCTTCTTCACGCCGACTTTCTGGTTTCGTCCGTCCGACGACAATATCGGCTTGTCCGTCCCGGTGGCCTTCCAATATCCGGAAGTGGCTGCCCTGTTTGGCCTCGCCCCATTTGGATACTTGCGATCCCTCGGGCTGAAGAAGTACCACTCTTGCTCCCCAAACGCTGCCTTACCTGTAAAACACAAAAGGAATTTCAGAAACCACCACGTGTTATAAGGAAATGAGAAAGAGAGAGAGAGTATATGTACTTGGAAGCTCCCAGGGATCGAACTTGTAGAGATCGACGTCGGCAATGATGGAGACGGGAAGCGGAGCAGATGCGGCTTTCCGCTTGAGGTAGTGAACTATGAGCTCTTCGTCGGTGGGATGAAATCGGAATCCAGGAGGAAGCTGAGGATGCTGACACCCTGAACATGAATCGGTACTATCCATAACCATAACTTCCACCTCCAAGCTCACAGATCTATATATATAAATATATATATCTCTCTCTCATGCGCGCGCACACCAGAACTCCTCTCTCTCTCTCTCTCTCTCTCTCTCTCTGTGGCTTTCGTTTATTTGGGATGAAAATCAGAGGCTCTGTAACTGAGCGGGAAGAGAGTTGAGGGAGGAGGTTGGGGGGTGGGGTGGTGATAAATGCAGAGAGGGGAGGTGACACGTGGGAATAAGGAGGGAGAAGCATGTGACACGTGGGAGTGGGGACTACATAAGAGCAAGAAGAATGAGGATGGAGTGGGCCCGGGTATTGTGGTGGGCGGAGAGTTGTGAGTTTAATTATTTTTTCGGAACTGCACAATGCGCTTTTTGATGTCACGCTTTTCATACGCACATTCCTGACTCTCACACAGAACGCGCTTACACTTATGTTACTTGTTATTGTTACTTACATTTAATATTTAATAATATTTTAAATATGATTAATTTTAATAGAAGAATATCTACCTCTAATAAAAAAGCAACTATATCAAGACAGGTCAAACAAGTAAAAAAAATGAAAAAATACTAATAAAATACTTACGCTTAATATATTTAATATAATAATCATTTAATTTTTTATAAAAATTAAAGAAGTTAAATACATTTATTAAAAACATTTATTTATATAAGTCAGTAGATTATGTACTGGTTTATAAATTAGGATGGAGAAAAATTTCAATGTAGATAATTTAAAGCGATACATTTAATATTATTAATTTGCAAAAAAAATTAATTGGTTTTTATATCAAACAAAAGATCACGGTATAGGATTGCTAGCCATGAAATGAAATCATTGTAAAGATGATGATCCTTATCCTGAATTATTTCTAGAATTAATTTTAATTAAGAGAACGCAAAAAAAAAAAAAAGAAATTGACGTTTGAGCAAACAAATAATTAGAGAGGGGAATTGAAGATGGATGGCACATGCGCACAGGTCCCCTTCTTACAAGACTAACGTCGCTCATATTTGTCTTTATTTGTGGGCTTACATATTGTTTATTGACACACACGATTATGCAAAATCAACATTATATAATCAACCTAAATAGTATAAACTGTTGATACCTTGTTTTGATGATAACAAAGTTTTAAATTTAAAGATTACAAGGCAGGATTTGGAAATTGTTTCTGAAATTTTGAAAATGAGATTTAAGGTTCAACAACTCGAGTCAGATGTTGCAGAACTTGAGTTGCATAACTATATTTTTGAAAACTTTCATGTGCAACTCGAGTCTCCAACTTCAAGTTGTGATGACTCGAGTCACACCCTTTTAGCAACTCGAGTCACATGCCTTATAACTTCTGTCCAAGTATTTTCAATGAGCAACAACTCGAGGTTGGATGTTCAGCAACTCGAGTCACCTTAAACTTGCATCAAAAACTCTAGTTCTATGCTTCAAGTTTTGATGACTCGAGTCACAGCATTTTCACAACTCAGTTGCATGCTTGAAAATCTGTCTTCCAAGGTAATCCATGTATTGAAACTCGAGTTTGAGGCTTCAGCAACTCGAGTTGCTCAGAACTTTCAGCAACAACTCGAGTTGCCAGCTTCAAGTTGAGACAACTCGAGTTGCAGGCAAACAGAACTCGAGTCTCGTAACTTTTAAACCTTTGAAAGACTTTTTGCATCAATGTAACTCGAGTTACACTAGCTCATAACTCGAGTTGCATGACTGGAATTACAAAAACTTTCAACTGAAACTCGAGTTACAGCATTCAAGTTTTCATGACTCGAGTCAACCTCTTTTCAAAACTCAAATTGCATAACTTAAAATTCATGACTTGCATTGCAAACTCGAGTTTTCCTAATAAAAGTTTTCTTAACTCGAGTCAGTCATTTTGAGAAACTTGAGTTTCAACACATAACGTTTTGAAATGGCTGTGAACTGATGAAGAAGAAATCGAGTGGCCGTTTTCATAAACTCAAGTTACTGATTCATCTGACAATCAGCGTCTGACACGGAGATACACTTTTACCAAACCATTCCTTATTCCTGTCAAACAATTTTAAAACCTACCTGCCACCATAAATGCACAATCAATATCCTATGAAACAGGAAGGGTCTAACCTGCTGAAGTTCTCCGACAACAAGAAGCTATCAGAGCTCCTGCAGACTTCGCCGTCGTCAAACGAACGTATTTAATACAGCATTCAATGCTTTCAATAACCAGAGACAACGGCTACTCAATGTGAGTAACGGACATTCAGTTCTCTCTAACGGATAACTCAAAAGATTTCATTTATAAATAGAGAACCATTGAAGACGGAAAGAGACGATGATCAACTACACAACTATTCTCTCTCTCTCTCTATCTATTGTCTTCTGTAAAACTTTCAATCTTTCATTGTGAGCTTCAGTGTTTATTATATATACTCTTTTGAGAGTTTGAACCAGTGATTCATTCTTGTATTCATTGAGAAACTCAAGGACGGGGCCTTGAGATTATTAGGTTGTGAGATAGTTGGAAAACAGAGAGTGATAGTCTCTGTTCTATTGCATTTAGTGAGGGGGAGTGTGACTCCTTGATTGTAAAGGCTTGTGAAACCTGATTGATTGTTATTAGTGGATTGCAAATCTCAGAGAAGCTCTGAGGACTGGACGTAAGTCAGAGAGGACCGAACTAGGATAAACCTTCGTGTTCTTTGTTTCTCTGCTCTCTCGGTGATATCTTTATTATCTCTGCGATTCAAGCTTTAAATTTTTATTTGTGACCAATTCACCCCCTCTTGGTCAAATCCCACACTAACATAAACTAAGATCTTATATATATGTGGTAGACACTACAAAAAAATGTTTTATTCTTACGAATTTTGATTAAAAATCCGCAGGAAAAATTTTCCTGCATATTTAAAATCCGTAGGTAATTACCTGTAGATTTTCCTACGGATTTTTTCCCCAGGAAATTACATGCGAAAATAGCATCACTTTTTACTAGTGAGAGTTTGTTCTTAGTTAGCTATTATATATATGGATAATTTGGATGGAGTAGCATAAGATTAACTTTTATACCACCATGGTTTAATTATAATAATCTCCAAAATCAGTGTCTAATAACTCTGCCATTAAAGCAATATCATCTAATTAACTTTGATACCCTTATTCATTGGGACCTTTTTTATACCATATGATGATGACCAAAATAACACCAAGCACATCTCTTATTGTTTTTTTGTTCTTAAGTGGCTTCCAACTTTATGTAGAGAGCATATAACAGATGCATGAGTTATAGCAACAAATATAAATACCCTTTTTTGTTACATGCAAATTTAGTTGGGTTTGGTTTTTGGTGACCCACTATAATTAGACATGCTTCCAAACTTAAATAGCGTCTATACAGGTATTTTCAGATCATTTACTAACAATATCCTCACATTAACAGTCAGATTTAAACTAATGATCTTGTAGGTTGTAAGAAACTGCTTACCAACTGGATTAATTTGTGTTGATAATAGTTTTTTTATATTTTTTTCTGTTATCATTATTTAGATGAATATAATTCAACAGAATTTACATATTCTCAAACGTGTATGTGTGTATAATATCACAGTTATTAGTGGAGTTTCTGAAACGAATATTATATGGAAAGGAAAAAACTGCGGTATTAATTCGAAAGTTAATGTTGAATTATTTGATCATCAGCCAATATAATTTTAAAAAATGGTAAAGAAAACATGTGGGATTATATATATTATTTTGGCTTTTCAACATTATCCATTTTTTGAAAAGGTAATCATATCTCACTAATTCTAGTACTTTATGAAAGTGGATATCCCAATCCCTCGAAATGTAACCTCAAAAAAACCAGAGAATAGATCCCCTTTATACAAAGTTAATCATCATCATTATATCCTCCTAATTCCTTAATCTGTTTGGCTTAGCGATGGAAACTACTTTTTCCAACATAATTTAAAATCTAGAAGCTAAGGTACCTATATAAAATGAATTTTATCTCGACCCATATGAACATGCTTTTCTAACCCATGGCAATAAGTCCAATATAAAAACAAAGAACAAGCCCAATAATTAATACTAACCCATCATTTTCCTTTCCTTCTTCTGTTGGATAAAAACATACATCAGATCATCAGATTCTCCAATTAACTTTGTCTTTATCTCTAGCTTTCTCTGCAGAGATTTGTACAAATTGGATGTAACCCTATTTTTTGTTAGTTTGATACATCAATTGAAACGAGTCATAATTTTAAGCTATCTCCTATTCTCACATATACGATCACCACCCAAAGCACAATAAACACATGCCAAATGTGCGATCACATGCATGCTTAAGCCTAATACAGTTTTTTTACTTCTATTTACATGCATAACATATGAAATATATAAAAATCCCTAATTATATATATTACATCATATCATTGATATAACATCTACTTAACTAATTTTGGTAGATTCAAGAAATGAATAAATTGGTTAATTTGAATAAATTATGTGACATGATATCCCTAAAATGTTCATATGTGACATTATTAGTTCATACATTAATTTCAGTTTATAAGTTAAATGAATAATTTTAAAAAATGATACATCTAAGAAGCAAAATGAATTAAAATATTATTTAAACACCAAATCTAACTTAGCTTTGATTAGCTCTTATATCATGGATCAGAGAGTATGTCATAATTAATTGCAAGGAGGGACAACAGTTTGATCACATGATAATTAATAACAAGGAAGAAAACAGTGCTTCTCACGTCCGTTTTCTTTAACGGACATGAGCCAGCAACGTTAATGTTCACTTTTGTAGCAATGAATATCCAAATTTTTTTTAAAAAAAAAATTGTTAAGCAACCTAGTAATAATTTCTTGAAAATTCTTACAAACTAAACAGTATTTTAGTCTTATATTTTAAATCTTTTGATATAAATTGTGTAAGATTGGGGTTTTAAATATAATCAACAAAATACTAAAAGGAGAGGCCACATATATTATCAATAGTGCATTATATATTTTTTTGCCCGAAAATAGTGCATTATATATGTATATATGCACACATTGGTTCTGCCATCTAAGATAGCCATGACATGTCCTATTAACTTAACCTCCCACCGGGCGAATCTCTTTTTAAATGGTGACGTTAACACATCATCATTGGCCACATGGTGGCATCCATCTGTAATACCACTTGTCCACTTTACACTTGACGATGATCATGGAATATAATTATCAGGCATTACTATAAAAACTAGCTTTCTCACACACACACACACACACATGTATATCTTAATTCTTACATACTGACCCTTTGAATTATTAAATGCCTTTATTTTGATACTAATATATACTAGATGAAATGATGAGATATATGGTTAGTTCCAAACGATGCTATATACATTAATTAGTAGGAAGACTTAATTGTGATTGTTGACAGAAAACTCCGTAAAGACCATGTGTTAAGCTAGCATATATAGCCTTAATGACAAGATGAAATTAGGCTTAATGCCTACTTTGAAAAAGAGTGATGATACTTGTTTATGACATCATTTCAGACCCAATATTCAACATGTGCCTTTCGTCATTTGCTATATCCTGTATATATATTCAAAAGCCCTTCTAAATTTTAACGCTAATGGGAAGTTCTTAACTGTCACCACATATTCATGTTCGGATTAGTTTTTCGGAAGTGATTTTATGATGTACAAATTTAGCATGTGAGATGAATTTCTTCTCAGTTCATATGGAAGTGCTTTTAAAGAGCTAATTCAAACAAGCATGGCATTAATGGCGTGTATATATATACTGATTCATTCGCATCAGTCAGACCTCTTAAAACAACCAACAAGAACTCAAAAGGTTGAAATACGTATTTTTGTTTAATTCACCCTATAGAAATGCCTTTGAGATTTGAATATCGCATGTTCACTTCCTTAGTTAATTAGGAACCATTCCTCGTTTGGATTCCTAGGAAAGCTAATTTAGTAGCCGACTGGATTGCTAAGGCTTTGTTCGATGGGTCTTGTCCCATTAATTGGGTATTCCGACCACCTCTTCAGTTATGGCACTTGCTAGATGAAGATGCTGAGCATTTGGTGTTTGATCTAGGGTAGTTTGGTTGGTTGTTTTGTGTTCCTGTGGTAGGTGTAGGGAAGCAATTAGCTTTGTTGTTTGGTTTCTCTTTATTGTTGGTCTGTAGTTTTATTGATACTCTGTATGGTTGTTTAGTTAATTAAATTTCATGTCTGGCAAAAAAAGAAGAATTACTTCCTTAAAAGAGTTCATGAAAAGATGCCTCTCTTACATTTTCTGTCACCAAAGTCAAATTTGTCAAACCTGTCATAGCATAAAAACAACTTGTGCATCTATCACCATGCTAATCATTTAACACAGGTTCACTTTCTAATTTATAATGTTTAGGTCGAGATAGAATTGTACAACTTCATCTGCAGATACCAATTAATTACCTGTAGAATCCTTTCGATCTTCATTTATATCTTGTGGTTAATAATCTGAGTTATTCTGGAAATCCGATACTATTGAACAAGGAAGAAAGAGTCGGGTTCACAATTCACAAGTAATTACCAAATATAACTTATATCATAAGGAGAGAAGGGGTCTATTTATTTCTGATCCCAATCATAAGAGCAAAATGGGCAATATAAGTCTATACACTACAAGCATGACAGCCAAAAGAACAACACAAAGACCTTACTTATAAAGACCCGCATGCTTAATCGCAGGATTGCTCCCAACTAAACAGGTCACATCATCACTAGCTATATGGGTCCTCCACAAGGGTAAGTGTCACTGTTCTTGAACTGTGAACCTAGTAAGAGCTTGAAGCACTAATATATCATAGGTGATATGTTTCTTTATCTAATCGGGTCATCACTGTTGTTCTGACTTCTGCAGCAGTGTGACCTGCATGAGAACAGATTTAAACTACCTAAAAAGTGGTGTCATACAGAATAGACAACAGCCACTTATAAAGGGTTTTTGACTTTGCTTGTTGGCTCTAGTTTGTAGATGCTTTAAGAAGACAAACACGTTGTGGTGTGCAATATAAAAAATGGGAAGGGGTTGCATCAGAATATATACCTGATCTTGCATGTCTGGATCCCCACCAAAGATAGCCTGAAACAGTAGAAGTGGTCAACATTTGGCAGATTTTGAGGACTGAAAAGGACTCATGTGCTTTCTTTCATTGAATCCTCTTACTATTAATACAGTGAACTGCCGCTACCGAGTTTTGCACCAATGCTGACTATATCTGCTATCTATTGAACTGATCTCTTGAAATTGAACCATGGAATCTTGAAGTTCCATCCTCACTTTGTGGCTAAGGTTAACCTCCAAAAAAGCAGATAACAATGTTTGGTTTACATCTCTTGTATCCTCATCAGGATTCCCCAAAACTATACCTAGGAATTTAAGGATAATAAGTTTAGATAGCCTCACAATTACTCGGAAGCTTACTCTTAATCCAAAAATTCTTGAACCAGCAAAAGATGTAGTTTAATTTCTTTGTTCATAGCCCCAAGTATTCCACTTCAATAAAACCCATCTCTATGGTCCTTTCACACACAGCTGACACAATTATTTTGGATGTAGTCGAGTCAACACTTGGATTAGGCTCATCAACCAGTAACAGATAGACTTGGCTTAGTCAAAAACTCTTGATCTATATATACAATATACTTGCCCTTTTCCATTCTCCACCTGAAGCATCTCCTAAAGATGGCCTTCCCATTATAGTGTCCTTGCACTGAGTCAAGTCAAGCTTTTCCATGATGGCCTCAACGTGTGACACTTTCTCTTCTCTGGAAAGACTGTTCGGCAAGCGAAGAAGAATCGTAAAAACAGGTGTCTCACTGACTATTACATGAGGATAAAAGACATCATTCTGAGGAACAAAACCCATGGTTTGCTTCACTTGTTTTGAAAGGTGTTGCCTGAGTCTACCTCCTAAAGCAGCACGAAAAGTTGTTTTGCGACTTCCAGAGGGCCCTAGAATAGCTAGCAGTTCTACTGGTAAAACAACACCAGTAACAACTTTCAGGATCAGCCTATCCTCAGAACTTTCCTTTTTGGGTATCCTCCAACGGGATGCAATACTGTTGCGGCACTGTTATGTATCAAATATGTTTTTCTCTCCCAGTGGTATTCTAACCTTCCTGTTTGTTGAACAAGCTTTCCCCTTTCCAGGTTTTGATTTTATGCATGGCATCTTCAAACTTCAAAAAGAAAAAAATCCAGAGCATGCTAGAATTTTGCTCCATGACCATGTTCCTATCAAGTTTCACATACTCTTTTATGAGCTAGCCTTTTCCTGTAACTGTATTAAAGGGTGCGGGAATTCTGCCTTTTATTGTGATTCGTGTCAACCTTGTATTGATTCTTATCCTTTTAACAAGCATATGTAATGGGTTTCCACTTCAGTGATAAAGATTTATTTCAATATCATAATGAGGTTGATAGGCATTTCAATATCAACATGGGAATTCATTGAATTATTACTAGTGAACATCACATGACAGGGCAGTACCTTATTGTTCTGTATATATAAGATATTTTAAGAATGGATTTCAATATATGTGTGTATAATTCAAAATAACAAAATTGTAATTTATAATTCTAATTCCTTTCACTTCATATATATCTTATTACTTTGGACTTTCATTGTTCCTTGGCTCTATTTGTTATCATAAAGTTGTTGGCGCCACGTTTAGGTCGAAACCATTTTCTGAAATTGCGTGGATGATGATTAATATAACTTGTTAGATTGAAAAATGGAAATTTGAGTAAGCCACATCAATTCCACTTACCCTCATCTAGCATAACGAAGAAAGAATTCTCCCCACTCGTCTTAATACTTATAATCCTTAATATAACTGTTAATTCACTTTTTATTTGTAAAAATTAAGGAAACTAATTAACTTAAATATGTATCATTTTTCTTCAAATTAATTTGTTTGGCTTATGAAATGATATATAATCTAATGATACATATAAGTATTTCAGAATATATGTTATAATTAAATAATTTATTTAAATTTTGTAATCTCTTTCTAAAAATTAACCGGCTCTCATAATAAGAATCAGATATATCGATATATAATCCTCTTGCTTTACTAATTATAGGAGCTAGTTAGTTAGAAAATTAATTTTGATCATAGAGATCATATCATATTTATTATAATTAAGTAATTTATTTATTTTAATAGATTCGAATTAGTTAGTATGTAGTATTTACCACTCCTTCCAATCTTAAATATTTGAGCTAATTTATGTCTTTTCTTTAGTGTTAAAACAGAATTCAATAAAGTTTATCTCTTAAATTGATAATATTTTCTCAAATTATTCTTGTTAATTTTACATTTTATGATGTGTTCATGGAGAATAGCTCTTATGCAGATAGTGGTATTTAAAAAATAAAGACTTATTTTTTATTAAAAAGGCTTATTTTTACATAAAAATCTCTAACTTAACTGATTTTCTTAATCCTTAAAAATTAATTATATAGTTTCTACATATATGAAATACTATAATTTAATAGTGATTATTAATTAACAACCAATGGTGTCTATTTCTATTGTTTCTTATTAACTAAATAGAAGTCGCATCTGTCATCTTATTGAAAAAGAGATGACTAGAATCATCCACATGGTGAGGTATTAAATCCAATTAGAAACATGTATCAAATAGTATCTCTTGGAGGATGAATGATGGGAATAGAACCTTATTTTGGAAGGATCGATCACTGGGCCACTCACTTTCAGAAACTGGAATAGAACCTTATCCAACCATTGCGAGGTGATATGAGTGAATGGAACGTGGCAGATGTTTTGACTTGAGTACTTGCTACTACATCATGTGTTGACTGCAATTCGAAGAGCCAAGGTGCATAGATCTAGGGAAAAAGATACTAGTTTATCATGGACAGGTCAGTCACAGGATTCAAGCCTCCTTAGAAAGCTGTTTGAAAATTGAAGGTGCCTCAATGATATTGACTAATTGACTAATTGAAGGTGTATGAAAATGAGAGTATTAACTAATTTGGCAATGTTTCAACATGGGCTTCACTCTGTATAGTTCTGTGAACTTTGTTCTTCAATTCATGAAACAATTCTCTACGTATTTCATGATTGTCTGGCTATTCATGAACTTCGGAACAATTCTTCATGTACTTATTTGGCAGTGGTTCTTGTATTGCGTTGGCATTGGCTCAGTTGCCTCAACAAAAGCTTGAAGTTGCCTTTGGGGCCTCAAATTGCTTATAAGAGTGGTTTCAGAAATTTCATTATAGAAAGCGATTGCTGTGACATTATTAAACTGTTGCCGTTGACAATCCCAGAAGAGTACCCTGATTTTAATTTTCTTAGCAAAATTAAGTCAATGTTTAATCGATTCTAGGAAGTTGATCTAGTTCATTGCTGTCGTGAAGCCAACTATGTAGTTGATGTCTTGACTAAGAAAGCATAGAGCATGTTCACAGAGTTGATGATTTTAGAGTCACCGTTTAATGATATTACAAGGCTATTGTTAGCATATGGTGATTGGTCTGATACTTTGATAGTCTCAAATAACTAATATATGATGGAGCTTTCATTTTCTATCAAAAAAGGTATTGGAATATGTATTATTTAAAATTATTTTATTAAATTGTTTTCTGAAAATATATTAGGGTTTCGTAATCATGAGCCGCAACTCACAGGAGTAACAAATAAGGGAATGATAGATAGGCTCTGAGTCTATAAAGATGGAAAAAAAAAAAGAATTATTCTTTTAAAAAGTAATTTATTATCATAAAGAAGCATGATCAATGTTCCAGGTTGAAGGGAAGAGGTCAAATATATTAGAGAGACCAACAGAGATTTGCTTGTTGACTGCTTTTTGATTGGTCAAGGCACGTTTTGAGAGGAACAGTAGACAACGGAAGATCTGAGAGAAACAAAAAAAAAACACGATTTGGGCCTGAATTGGGCCTTTACCAAATCAAACACATTATAAAAACCGTTTACTGGGTCCAGCCGTGGGCAAGTACTTGCGGCTGTCTCTTTCCTTTTCTTTTCTTTTCTTTTTTCTTTCTCTTATATAAAATTAGTTTGAGTCTACCAATCGTTTGTTGGATCAAACGGAATAGAGTAACTCCTCACAATATGATGAATCACAGTTGAAATCTCTATTAGAAGAAGTATCCATATTTAGTATATAATGGTGTCTCAAACAATATTATTTCCAGTATGAATGTATTTATACTTCTAAATCGATATAGAATCTAATTATACACATAAATAAATAATTTTAAGTCACATATTTATCTTTCTTAATCTTTTAAAAAATTCAATTAATTTTTATATTAAGAATAACATATGGTACTTTTTCTTCCCTCTTAGATTGGAATTAGTGGGGTATACTTATGAGGTTGGGTTTAACGGAGAGGCTAATCACTCGCAATATAATTAACCAATATTTCAATATTTACTAAAAAGATGTTCACATTTAGTTTTGATAGCTCAAACAATATTATCTTTAGTAGAAGGATAGGTGCACTTTAAAAAAAAATAGTGTAGCTCTTGAGGGCATTACACTTCTTTTCTTACCTTTGGCCCCAATGCATTGGATGATGTTTGAGAAATTATGTGAGAAAAGATTTATGTTTTATAGATACACCTTTTATATATTATAATTTTTTTATTTTTGTGAAATAAGCAATTGTTTGTGATAGCTATTATTTGATCATCAAAATGAATTTATTTTCAAGATTTGATAAATAAAAATAAGTAAATATTTTTACCCTTATGCTGTTTTAAAATTTGTAGCACTTTTTTAATGAGAATTTGCAAGATGTGAAAAGCTTGAAAATTCAATGGTAAAAAATTGAAACCGTTGCAGTTTGCAAGATGTAACATTCGTTTTTCTTTGTTTTTTACCCAAAAAAAATGCAGGGATAATGATAAATATATTTGTTTGAATTAACGATAGAAATCATTTTTTTACGTAATTTACGATTTATAAAGTATGTGAGATAAATTTTTTAACTTATATAAATATACTTCTCAAATGTAATGCAAATGTCGGGAATCAAGGAAAATTTGAAAACTTGAGTTAATGGGATTATTTGGAATAACGTTTTCAAAAGTCAAACGAACATTTAACAGTATTTTTCGTAAAACAGATAATTTCTTACATATTTATCTCTATTTATTTAAAAATACTTCACTAACACGATTTCAAAGGGACCCTTTGTCCTGAATGTTCCATCATAAAATATAAATAGTACAGATTCATGGTTAGTGAGCGACCAATTAAAGCTATTTCTTGCATCGTTGACTGAGTCGTACAAGCCCCTGCATGAAACATATGTCAACGCATTTTACTCCCGTTCCAAGAAAGCTTTTGAATATTACGAGAAAATTACATTTGATAGGCCAATTTAATTTAACGGTATTTACATGAATTTTTATAAAATATGTCATTATATAAGAAATTACCAAAAAAATCAGTTCTTAGATAATTTCAACATGTCGTTACATAGTTCTCTATTTAAAATCTTTTACGTACAAATATTCTTAATTTTTGGGGTGCTTAAACAATGAAATAATTTTTTAAAACGTTTGAATAATAATTTTGAACAAACACAAAAATGTTTCCACACATGTCGGCCGTTAAACATACATAAAACCAGACAGGAGAATTTAATGAGACGCCTAAAAAGCTCACAGCTTTTATAAACTTTGAAGCCTTCATAACTATAACAGTATATTGATTAATGGCGAAATTTAAACTCATTGAAATTAACTAGTTAGATGGATTATTACTGCATTAATTATATAAACTCTCTAAACTTGCGGGACACTTTATGTGGCCTGGTGAGAATTACTTATATTATAATAATCACATATTGTGCCGTTTTGTGAACCACGTTTAGGTTTGTATAATGGATTTTAGATCCAAAAGTTTGTTAAATTGCAAATTCGAGTATTTGATAACTCATTATTTTAAAATACATTTTACGTAAAAATCTCATTTTTAGTAGAATAAATTCACTCTGACTCCAACGTTTATTTAAACATAAATGTATTATGAATAAAATGCATTCTGCCAACGGTTTTTCAAAAGAGTAAATTAGTATAGCCTCTTTTTGCTTGATCTTGTGCTGAATTATTCTTAATTCTCATTAGGTCTACAAAAGAGAATAGAAAATTCTGTGAAATTCACCTGAGATTTGAATGCCAAGCTGCTTACGTAAAGGAACATTGAACATTGAATGAAAATTCATATACCCAACCATGGACATATTTATTACATATATATATATATACATACTAACACATATAGGCCATAGGGTCAAGTTTGACATGAGACTGGATTTGTCATGAAGACCGTAAAATTATTCTAAAGTGATGGGAACTAAGTAAGAATTAGTTAATGTATCAAGAACATTACAAGTAACATCCAAGCACATGCAATCATGTTGAAGGGAATTAACATTTATTAATTAAGCTATAAATACATAATTAAAAAACAAAAACCCATAAATTATATTCCTGTATTTGAAAAATGTGTCACTCTCGTCAACCGAATTCTTTTGGTCAGTTTTGACTGATTCCTAGGCCAATAGAACAGTTCAAGGAAGATAATTGTGGGAATACGGTTAAGAAGTACTTTTACATAAGATGAGATAAATACGTGGGGGAGATTTTCTCATTTTGCGAAAAAACACTGTTGAACGTAGTTTTGGTTTTTAAAAATATTATTTCAAACAAACCCATTGTAGTTAGTAAGTTCTGATTAATCTACGTTTCAGTAAAAGACGTACGCTTTATATAAACCAACAATGTGAAATGTAAAACAAACCGCTACAAATTGATTTTGTTCTTTATCTTCAAAGAAACTGGGTATAAAGCGATGAACATTTTTATTGATTCTATATATAGGTCATCTTAATAAATTTTATATGAATAAACAATTTAATCCTTAATTTATTTTGCTTTAATTTTGTTATCACATGTGTTATAATGAATATTAAATTGGAATAAAGTTTTGAAAATTGTTAAATTTTAATGGAGAGATAGTGAAGTCTAAAGTTTTCTTTAATTGATCTATGTGTTTCTTATTCTATTTGTTAATGCTACTTACTCGATCTTATTCTATTTGCTAATGCATTGTGATCAAATTATATTTCTAATGAGAATTTTAATTTTGATTCAAACGTTGTAATTAAGGCCCATTCTATAAGAACCGAATCCGTCATTTCAATGATGTTTCTATGTTGTATAAAAAAAATGATGTTTCTATGTTATAAATATTTATATATAATTAGAAATTGGGTCATGCCAAAATTACCTAATTACGATTTAATTAACTATAATTATACATATAATTAATCTCTAGTTCTGTTGGGGACTTGATTCACGTGCAAACACAACGTAGGACAAAATAAAGCTACGGCAAAAAAAAAAAAGGCAGTCTGAAAAGTCGGATAAGTCAAAGCATAAGCAACGATATGAACCTGATTAATCAAAGTATATATTAGCGGTGCGTTCCCTTCCGCGTAAACATTGAGAGCTTAAAACATTTTATTATTATTATTATTATTATTATTAGTACTACTACTACTTATTTATCCTACAAAGAAAAAGAGAAACAAAAATGTTAATTTTTTTCTTGAAGAGATCAAAAGTCACTAATTTATTTCTATTAATAAATTATTTTTTTTACAGATAACCATATACTCTTTGTTTTTCAATAAGAATCTTTTATTGTATTGTTTAAAAAAATAAATCTCATACCTTATCTCTCATCAATCTCCAAACTTAATAATAATAATAAAACAACTTTGGAAGATGGAGCTTACACCACTTTTTTACTTTAATAATCACTATAATTGATTATTAAATGTTTGATTAAGTTAAGTTTTCAATAATTTACTATATGGGTTGAGGGTGCATGTGGGCCCCGGTGGCCTAACAAAGTGGGACAAGTGTGCCTTTTTGGTTATTTTGAGATTTGTTCCACAAAGCAATCATGTAAAGATCAAAGGGTTTTGATTGAATTCAAGATCTTAATTGATCCATTTGAAAAAAAAAATATTAAACAAATTAAAAGCAATAGGCCTTAGCTTACAAAGAGCAGAAGTTTCTAAAATATATCGGTCTTTGTTTGGGAAACCCCCAAACTTTACATTTAGATTAATGGTTAAAGATATTTTTAAACATATTCTTCTTATATATTTACTTCAAATTTTGTAAAATTATTTAAAATAAGTTAATTCAAACACCCACTTAATATCTTTTTGAGTTGTAAATTACCTTGATAGATCATAGTGGTTCAAAATAAAATACAAAAGGAAAATTCATTTTTGATCGTATAATTTTAACTTTTTTACCTAATTATAACTCGATAATTCAAGTTTTATTTACTACAGCCAAGTTCCCATAATTTTGATTTTGCTAGTTTTTAATGACTAAATTGTTACACAATCTTTTTAGTGTTAATAATTTAAAATTTTATAGCTTCTAAACTCCATGAAATATATATAATTCTAATTATATTCTAAAACATATGGGCTAATATTTTAAATAATTAAATTGTAGGGATTGATTATATCGAGCCAAAATTCAGGGATTGTGTTAAACTAAATGAAAAATGTAAAGGCAAGAAAATTAATGTTTTCAAATATAGATATATTATTTTTCACAACAGCTTAATTCGGATAATTTTACAATATAACCATGTGAAATACTAAAAATATATGCACAAATATTACATGCTTGCATTATATTTCCCTTCCTCTTGTAGCTGTGATCATAATTAATATGTTTCTTATCGGCTGACATCAACAAGTAATTAATTGCCCATTTTTATTTATGAAACTTGATTGAATCTACGTAATATAATTTGTAGCAAAATAGGTAATATATAATGCCTCTCATTTGATTATATATATAACACACAAACATATCAAACAAATAAGCTCCTCATACAAAATATATATAGATACAAAAATATTACCAATACTTTATATATTCAAGGGGTGAGACATTAAGCTAGGGATTTGTTTGATGGAGCATTTGAAAAAGCCAAATGCACGTTCAACTGTGTTTTCCGTAAAACGAGACAATCTGTTTTGTATATTTACATCGACTTGTATAAAAGTACTTCCTTAATGCGTTCTCAAATAGGCACTAGAGGAGAGAATCGGAGAGAGAGATTGGAGAGTATTTCCTTATTTTGTGGTCGGTCATATATGTATATGATCATATGAAGCATGAAACAGGAAATGGAAGAGGATGACTCAGAAGAAATGGTCAACCATAACCGTATATAACAAATTAAGCATTATAATTAATTAGTTTGCGGGTTTTTTTGCGCGTATACAAAAAAAAAATCTTTTGTTCATGTTCTTCCTAACTCTTCTCTGTCCCTTAATTGTTTGATTTTGTTAATGCATATAATTGTTAATTATTACTGCCTTCGATCTTTAATATATGAGTTAATGAACTTTCTTTATATATTAAAAAGTTAAATAAATTATTTAATCATAATACATGTTATGAAATACATATATATATATTTGTAAATAAGGTAAATTAATTTTAAAAACAATAAATATTAATTAATTAGTTTCTCTAAGATATTATATATGTGTAGTATTCCATAATGAAATTCCTGTAACTTTCCAATACTTTCTTCTCGAACACCAAATTAATTACGATATACGCTAATAATATGACTACGACCCGAATCATATAAAAAAACATATATTTTTTCTCTTTTTGCTCTTTATTAGTTTTTTATTGCTTTGGAACTAATTAATTTGGACCGGTCCAATTTATTAGATTTGAATTCAGCTTAACGTTGAAGATGAGAAATTTCCAGCAACATAAAACTTTCAAAATCTAACTTCTTGAGCTTTTGGGCGGCTTTAATGTTAGACATGTCACATGCCTTCACTCGTGTCCTTCTTTCCTCATTCTCCTCCTTGAGATTTGTTCATAAACACACACAAATTAAAGATCTTATTATTCGGTTGGGTATTAAACTTCATATACAGCTAATATATATACACTACCAGAAAAATGTCATTTAACGACGGATTTGGCTATTTTCTGTCGCTAAAATGATGGTCGATAAATGAAAATTTTCTGATGGAAAAATCCATCCATCACTAAATGACATTTTTCTCGTAGTGATATATATATATAGTTTAATCATGTGTGGTTGTGTTTGGGTTTGTGTGGGTAAATAATAAGAAGCAACCCAGAATTTACATTGCTTTTAATTCTTTATGGACTTGTTGGGCAGACTGATCACTTGCGGGTTGTGGATCATGCTCTGTGTGCGAATACGAAAACTTGTTAAACACTTCCTTTGATTTTCCTTGTTTCGTTCTCTATTATTTCCTCAAATTTCAAGGTTACTTTAATTTTCATACTCAAACATATTTAATATTAATTACACATCGATCTCCCTCCCTCCCTCTATATAATATTTAATATTTCATATCTGTTTGGGAATACGGTAGAGAAATATTTTTACATAAATCGATGTAAATATGTGGAGGAAATTATATTGTTTTACGGAAAAACACTGATGAACATGCTTTTGGAAAGTAAATAAGCTTTTTCAAACAGGTACAATAACTTAAGTGCTTCTGCCTCTACGTTGAGGGTTGGGGTTTCTATATGTGTGTGTGCGTGTGAGAACTATAATTAATACCTCTTAGTGGTCTTATTTGATAAATCACTTCATTATTTTTTTATATGACTGCACGATCTTATCTTTCATTTATTATGAGTGGATTTTGTTTTCATGAGACATAATGAATATTAAATATGGATAAAATTAAAAAAATAAATTTAATTTAAGACAGAAATTATTGAGGTTTCATATTTTTTTCCATTTCGATAAAACATATTAAAAATGGCTTATAACTAGGATTATAGAAATATGCAACTGCGGTTCATAAAGTGATTTTACACAAAATAATGAGTGAATATATTTTGTTTTAGTTAGCAATTTGGAGAAATATAATGATGAACATCCTCACTTTTTAGAATTTTAAACTTAACATGTCAGTATGCTTTGCGGCCAAGAGATTTGATTTCAATATGACTAATTAGTCATATTGTTAACTACCAACACTTGAATTAATTGCGTTACTTAGTCATTGATTCAATATTATTATATTTAATAAAAACATCGGGATATATATATATATATAATGCATGCAAAATGTGAAAGTGGAGACTAACTGATGAACCGAAAGAAGGAGAGTAAATTACATGGTCTGTATATAATAAAGAAGAGCCAAAAAAATAAATCGAATAAAAATTAATGAAACCAAAATTCATTAATTAATTTGAATGCGGTACATATAAGGTATATTCCCTAGTATCCAATTGAATAAGGAAAAAATGGGGAAGAAGAGCACAGGAATATTGTAACATTATATTTATATGTGTGTGTGTGTGGTGAGATCTTTCCATGAATTTGATCATCAATAGAAAGTCTAAACAACAAATTAAATGAATATTTTGTGGCCTAAACCAATAAATTAAGCTAATCTAGGCCAAATTAATGAGTAAGTGATTAATGTTACGTACGTACAGGGAAATAATACAAGGGACATTCTCTGTGCTTTCCAATCCCCCACGTATTAATTCCCAAAGAATTTAAAGAATTTGATTAATTTATTGATTATTATGTAATTAATTTGTTACTCCTCTCGCCGTCATGTGGTTTCTGTTCTGTATATTCACAGTTACATCAGTTCCGTCACGGCGTCGTTTCCGTTCTTCTTCAACCTCCAGCAAGTTGGCCATCACAGCTTCTGAAGCTTCCTTCAGTAATTCCGACCAGTCCCTAAAAAGCATCAAAACCCAAACCCGAGTCAACACAAGAACGAACTCTCATCATTTGCTCTAAAGACCAATCTCAAGAATTAGAAGAGAAACCATGAACAAGGAATAACGAACTTACCCTGTGACAGGGTCGAAGGTTAACCCTACAGTGTACTTGGCTTCTTCGAGTGCGTATCTGAACCTCTGAAGCTCCTTCGCCGGACAAGTGCCATTGTCTCTGACCTGAAGCTGGGAGGGCTTAACGTCGAAGAAGATCGGAACCACCCGTTTCTTTGATTCCATGAGAAGAGCGAGCTCGTGGAGGCAGAAGTGAGAGTCACAATACCGAGGGCTGAAGACGGCGACGCCCACCTTACAGTCGAGAATGGCCCTGTCAATATGATCAAACAGCCGGTCGCCGGGCTTCATGTTCATACTATCGAGGAAGGACCGGACACCCATGCCGGAGAGGTGGTTATAGATCAATCCGGCGATGTTCTTCTTGGTGTCGATCCCACGGTGGTTGATGAAAACGTCGATTGCGGGGCGTACGACGTTGCGGCAGAGGTTGGCCGGAAGACGCTGCATGGCTTTCCGCAGAAGATAGAAAACTTGTCTATATGAAGGTGATGATGGAGTAATAGATGTCTGTTGTGGGTTGTTGTGATCGATCGATGTAAGGAGGTAGAGAGATATGGGAAGGAGGGAGATGCGTGTGTATGTATATATAAGGAAGAGAAGTCCAGAGAGGGGAAGTTACGAGGCAAAAAGGTTTGAATATTTTGACTACTTTTCTTTCGTTCTTGTTTTCCCCCTTTTACTTCCTTCGCTTCTCTCTTTAGAACTGTTCGTATCTGCAACTCCTTCAAACACGTCTTCACTGGTCTTGAGCTCTGTTTTTTCTTTTTCTTTTTTAATTTTTCGGGGCTTTATAATTTTCATATATGCATCAATGTGTGTGTGATATATGCCACAGCCGCTTCTTCTTCTTCTTGTTTCACGTTTTTCTGGAAATTTCAGAGGCTGCTTCCTGATAACACACCACTCTCTCTCTCTCTCTCTCTATGTATATATATATATATATATCCTTTTTTATCAATTTTAATTATAGAGGTCCTCATCACTAACTTTCCTTTGTTTTCTTTTTGGGTTTAGTTATGAGTTTTAGGATTATCCATTCATAAGTCTGAATTGACATTGGTATGAATTGAAAGTTCTATGTATACACACACAGACATGCACAACGTCCTAGAGATACAAATAATTGAAGTTTGTGATCAGTAAGACGTGGATAAATACACACACACATAGAGACAGTGACATTTTTTGCATATCACTATATCTCTTTAATTTATTAAATATAAATATATATATATATACACGACACATGCTAACTCATGAATGTTTTGAGTGGTGTAATGAGATCGTTTGGAAACGCAGTAGAGAAGTATTTTTACGTAAACTGAGGTAAATATGTGGAGGGGATTATCTTATTTTGTAGAAAAACACTGTTGAACATGCGTTTGGCTTTTCCAAATGTTATCACAAACAAGTTAGGATCTGTCACTTGAACAAGTTGTTGGGATTTGAATGTTAATCCTTATGCAACCAGATGAATCGATATGGGTAGCTCCCAAATCTTTGGTACACTTCAAAATCCCAATTTCATGTTTGTTCAAAACAACAAGGGAAACGAAGATTAGTAATTTTCTTTGCTTGTGCTTACATACCATTTCAAAATTTATTTTTCCCAGTTTACGTAATTCAGAAACAACGTTCATTTATTGGTTGTTGTGGGTATTATGGATTTAAATTATACTGTTAGTGTGAAAATTGTATTTTTATAGTTTCCATAAATACCTTATAAATTGCGATGCTTGCTTTAATCTTAACGAGCCAACAAATGTAAATTTTTTGTATATATTTTTTTCATCAATAATGTGAAATATAATTGAAGATTTTACGTTTATTATAAATATAAGATCATTTCTCAATTGGGGAGTGTGTGTGTGTAATATTTGAGAATGTAAACAGATAAGAAATGCTTACTTCTACTAAAATAAATTACATCTTGTTTTTAATATAAGAGTCGGTTGATTTTTTTAAAGATTAATGAAGTTAATTACCTGATATTTTTTTAAACTAATTAACCTTACATATATATATAAACTGATATATAATCTAATAATACATATAAATATTTAAGAATATATGAGATTGTTATATTGATCATTACGATTAATATATATACATGGATACTCATTAAAGAAGATTTTTGCACATGATGTGAAATTTTATATAAATCATGCTGTTGAGCATCTTTGCTTTTCTTTCTTCTTTTTTCACCTCTTTTAGGAAATTAAAATCATCTTGCTATTTTATAATGGCAATAAGGTAGGTTAAAAGAACAAAAGCTGGACCAACAAGACGATAATGACCGGTATGACAGGACTCACGTGTTTTAGATTATCTCACGGAACTTCATTGAATCAGTAAATTATTTTTTTAACTGAAATTTAATTACTAATATATTAATTTTTGAAAATTCGTTTGTTATAACTAAGTAATTGTCTCATAAACAGTCATAATCAATTAAAGAACACTTAAATTAAAGCAGGCCAAAATAAAACTCCATCACATACTTATATTAAAATGTATAAAATCACTTTAAAAAACTAATCCAAACACTTACTAAATGTTTATTTCAAAAGTTACTTTATCAAAAAAATATAACTAATTCATGAATGTTAAAAAAAATTAGTTTTTACAACAAAGAGTGTGATGAATTTTTTAAAACACTTAATTATGTGTGTTTAAACTATTATTGATGCAAGCCCATCAATATATGTAATATATATATATAGATATTTTGTATAAAAGGCTAAAAATTGGAAAGAAATAATGGATTAAAATGTAACATTTATGATTTGGTTTAATCTTTATATTTAAAAATGAGAGAGTGAATAAAAAATAAGGGAGAAGGACTAAGAAGGTTCTATATAGTAGTTAGTTTTCCCTAAAACATAAGGTTTATGGTCCCCTATCGTCGGCTTTGAATATTTGATACTATTACATGTAGTTAGTTTCACTGGGTGTGTTTGAGAATTCCGTTGAAAGAAATGAGTTTACAGATTCTGAGGTTTTTTTGCGGATTTCAATATGGTTTTACAATTTTTAAGATGGTTTTTATGGATTTCAAGATGATTTTTAGAGATTTCGAGATGGTTTTGTCTCAACTTGCGTGTACTGTTGGGGAAACGGTATTTTCAAATAAGCACACTTTTGTACACTTTTACCGGAATGAGAAGAGAGAAAGAAAGGGTGGGTGGAGCCGAATGAAGAGGGTGTTAACAATTTAAAAATAATACCGTGAGATCTAAGTAACGGAAGTTCACGTCTGTTTGTTAACGGTTTTGGTAAATTTACACTTTTGTAAAGTAATGTATATTTCTGCATACAAAAAAAAACTTCTTGGTACCAGACGTCTCTGATACAAGATTTTGTTGTTAAATTTACATATTTACCCATGTGTATATAGAGAGAGAGGAACAAGTGGTTTATAATTTAATATCATAGAACAAGCGGAGTAGGTAATTAAGGTTCACACGTATTCTAGTTTGAGAGAGACTGACGGTGCATGTTAGTTATATAATTAATACTAGCTAGCAGTACATAATTAAACTTTGTGCTCAGTTTTGTTAACCACTTTTCTCTATTACTGAAATGACAGTTGATGACTTATTTGTTCACATTATACTGTTAATTATACCATTAATTAATCACGCCTGACATATATACATTCTGAATCAATCGTTGTTTCATACTTTCATACATAGATGAATACATAATAAAGATGTTGGAACTCTGGTTTTTTTTAGTCAGTGAATAGTGCACATGTTTAATTTATGGAAAATTAAACCTGTGTACTATCATGAAGAAAAAGGGCAGGTGAAGTGGTTTTGTTTCCTTTTAAAAAGTCTTGACTCGTCAAACGTTTCCGATGTGGGGCTTCATCTTCTTGTCACAATCACATATATATAACAAATTGGCTGCAATAATTTCCATATCTACGCTCTTTTCCCCTTTCTGCCTTAATTGACAAATCTCAAACTTTGATCCTTCTAAATTCTACATTACTATTTCATTAACATAATCTAACCGACATTCTAGAAAAAAAAACTATATGCATGTTACCTAAATTGGCAGTTAATTAGTTGTGAATATAACTGAAAAAATTTTCTTGCAATAAGTTTAGGGTAAATGGGCAAAAATATTCTGTAAGTTTTTATGCATGGGTATTGGTTGCATGAAAGTTATTGAGAGATCATTTTACATCTGAAAATTTTAAAATGATGCATTTTCACTCATGTCGTTAAAAATATTAATGTTGACCACCAAAGTTAACTACCATTTCCATCGAAGGTATAACGGTCAAAGTTAACATTTTTAACAACAAGGGCAAAAATGTCCCATTTTAAAACTTTCCAGTTTAAAATGGCACATCGATAACTTCTATGTAACTATTGCCTATTTGTAAAAACTCCCTAGTTATTTTCACCTCTTGCCCCTAAGATATATATACGATTGTGCATTTACATTAATTGAAAATTAAAGTTTCTGTCATGACAAATTGGAATTTGGAACCCGGATTTGACACACCACATGCACAAGTTTTTTAGGTTTTGCCTCTAACCACCAAAACAAAACTCTAGATTCAAAGAATGCTTAGAGGAGATGCTTACACATTGTCCAGATTCTCATGTTCGCTGTAAGATTTGAACTCATAGATTATATAAGAAACTGTACAAACCAATATCGGTTAAACTCTCTGTTTTTGCAAAACTTTTAATTTCATATACAAAGAGACATGAAATTACATTCTTGACCAGTCAACATTTCAATGCAATACACACAAAACAGTATCTTCCCCGATTCTCCATGCTCCAAATAAAATCTTCAGTGCCCTTCTAAAATTTTTCTTAATCTGTGGCATGTTTTTTTGACAAATTTTTAAAATAAAAAATGAGTGATATATGTACGTAATAAACTATCTTAATTTTCTGAAAGAGCATTAAAAATGTACCATGATGGGATATTATATAGCTCCATCTATTTTAATGAATATTAGCCCTAGGACTCCTCATTGTTTTGATCCACTGCGTGTCTTTGAGAGAGTCAATACATTTGAATTTGAAAGTCTTTGTCCCAAAAAAAAAAAAAAAAAAGAATTTGAAAGTCAGTCCACTGTTCAACCTACACTTAAACTCACGTTAACTGCATTAATATATATAGTTATTTTAGCATTCAAGTGGCAAATATTTAACTGGCCATTGCAAAAACCTCATAATAATAACAACCAAAACTTTAGGAACGATATAGGGAAGATACAAATTAAGTAGTAATAATCAAAGATTATTGCATATGGTTTAATTTGACCGTTAAATTATGATATTTGAAATAGTGAATGTAACAATTTCTAAGTAATTAATCTCAATAATTCAAATCAAAGTCTTCTCTAAATCTTAGACCACACCATTACCTATTGATCAAATCATACACACACACACACGCGACCAGGGTAAAAACTAATTAAATTTTAGCTTCTCTTCATTCTTTTGCGTTAAGTATACTCATTCAATCTTGTACTACAGCAACAACATTTTAGGAAAAAAAATCAGTTTTTATATATATAAATACATACTATGCCATATATAGGGATTGTTTATGACAACATTTAGAAAAGTCAAACGCACGTTTAACAGTGTTTTTCTGTAAAACGAGATAATCTCCTCCATATATTTACATCGACTTGTAAAAGTACTTCTCTACCGTGTTCCCAAATGGGCCCATAGTTTGTGGTCACATGTTGAAGATTAAGTTTAATGAATAGTCATCGTTCAGATTGTGATATTCACTAAGGCATGTGTAGATTACGGTATTCGTTCAGATTGTGACAAAATATGATATACGACAATTCTTACAATCGTTTCAGCGCAGTGTTGGCATGCAAACTCGTAATAACCTAAGTCCAATTTAAACGAACCAAGAATGTTAAAAAAACTGAAGAAAGAAAAGTAACCATCTTTTTGATACAGAAATTATAGGAAAGGAGTTGGATTCACCCACGATCTAAGGACAGGGCATCTAACTTATGACACTGCCTATGATTGAACCCTCTCTCTTTATGTGAGAATACTAACCCAATCTCTTCATCAGTTGAACCCACGGACGATAGATAAAAAAGGTAACCATCTTAGTTGTGATGAAGATAGAGCTTTTAGTTCCGATGAAAATCTAATCAACAGAGAAGAGGAACAACAAAATCCTTATTGTGATGATATGAGAACACGTATATATATGGGCTGTTGAGTATTGATTGATGTTGATTTTTAATATCGGTATAGGAACATGAAATATGAGCCAATAAAAATATTATTAGTATAGTTAATATGCAAATCCTTATAGTCTTATCTTACATATGAAGTTCTTATATGGGAAAAAAATATATTTGAGTTAAATGATATTTTTGCCTTTAAATTGTGCATGGAGGAGGGATCGGCATCTAAAACTTTTAACAAGCAAAAAATGCCTCCAAGTTAAAGATGAAAATTTGTTCCCCATGGTATTTATTCAAGTGACTAACCGGTTAGATCACAAGATTGATGAACTGAATTCGAATCCCACCTTTTTAAAAATGATTTATTGGGAGAGACATCTTAGTTACAAAAAATTGACATGAATTAGTCAGTTGTTTGGATACTTATTAATAGGATCTACAAGAATTCCCGGGTACTAGGTAGCCCAAGGATTATTAAAAAAATGATGAAATTTCTTTTGGGCCTATGAACCTGACAAATTTCCCAAAGTTTAGTCCACCAAACCAAACATGGAAGAAAGAGGGTGCTTATTTGGGCCCATTGATGTGGAGCCCAATAGTTTCAGATATCCTTAACGATGTGTTTGGTCTCATGGCCTTCTTTTACGCTCTTCTCAATCTCATCATCGGAAAGAATCTGTGCGGTGCACATTAGCAAGTATATGGGCCCATTGATCATTCACTCGTATTGCAGGTCTGTTTTAAGCAACAGGATTGGGTTAGGTCTAACAGAAGGAGTTCGTTTGTTTAACATGGCAAATAAACCAATGTTTAAATCTCTTCTGTGAGGCATCCGCATTTAGTGTTTAACAATGTTTCAAATAGAATTATCTTCATTAAAATGATACATATGCTTTAGCAGAAATCAAAAGGTAGAATTATTTAAGGTTAAAAAATTTTGTTTACCAGTAGAGTTAATTTTGTTGAGTTAGGTCTAGCGGAAATGGTAATACGTTACCGTGAACCAATTCTTTTGTCCCAGACGAGAGAGATACCCATATTTAACGTCAGTGATGCTTAGCTTCAAAAGAGTTGGCTCCAACATGAATAATTTGTTGAAAGACCAGAGGTAGTGTAAGGCCTAGCTCCATTTTGGTTCTTTGTCTTGAGGAAAGTGCAGACAGAAACAAAAGAACGTCAAAACTAGAGAATGGAAAGCACAGACAAGCCCAAGAACTGTAAAGCATGTTGACAACGGAAGCTTACGTCCGTATGTAGATCTATGCTTGCTCTCATAGACTTAACTGCTGAAACATTAAACCATCGTCATCATGATGCTTTCAGATTATATTATTTGTGTTTGGATTCATCTGGGAACGCGGTAGAGAAGTACTTTTACGCAAGCTGATATAAATATATGGAGAAAATTATCCCGTTTTACAAAAAAAAAACATAGTTGAACGTACTTTTGAGAAGTAAATAAACTTTTTCAAACAAACACATTATATTATTAGTCAAATTAATTAACTCTATCATGCTACTATGCCCATCGCATTACATTAGGCTTTTCTTTTCAATCCATATGCGCTTTCGAGAAATTTCTGGTTTGAGATAAAACAAACTAGAACGGGGCCATTTGTATGGAATTCGATATATCTCATCGATCGTCATATGTATTTTATAAATGGTAAACATTTCTACAACTTCCATCGATATATTAATGTGTTGGTGTGTTTTCACCTCTCTCTCTCTCTTTCTTTATTTAATTGAATTCATGATTTTTTCAGTAATGAAAATATATCCATCCAGTCATGTATCAATAAAATTTATACTATTCCCAAATCTAAATAAGTATGGTTCGAGTTTGGATTATGTATAAAACGGGGAGCTTGTGTTTAGTTTTACGCACTCATGCTACAATATTAAATTTCTTATAAATTGGTTGTCTCTGGAGTCTTTACTGAAAAAAAAAGACATAAATCTTGTATTGTATGAATTTATAAAAAAAAAAACAAGCTACATGTTGTCTAAATTGATAGACTGCACATCGATTTTATATAGAAGCAACATTATATGAGGTCCACGTTTAAATATATGTACATATATATAAACTATTATTAAAGTTCTTATAACATCACAATTATTTTTAGTATGCATTACCAAGTTAATCATAATACGAAGTCAGTTTGTGTATATACGTGGATATAAATGTGTAATGTGATCTTAAAATAAGTAGACACGTAGGCCACAAAATGCATGCTCTTCTTTTAACTACTGTGGAATACAATATTACTTAACGAGTGCTTGATGATTTAACATTATCTGAGGACCCAACATTATTTGTTACTGAAAGCTTCTGATAATTATCAAGCCAAACTGCGGAACCGAATTGAACCAGTGATGAACTTATGAGAATACCCAAACAGAAGCATTGACATATTAATTGGTGACCAAACTTTCTGATGAACTCATGCACTGTTTTCTTCATGCAACTTGCTCATTACAGCGTTTGAAGCTTTTCGTACCAGCTCCCACCAGTCACTGAAATCAATCAACCCCACGTATTATTACATCAAACTTCATCAACATTGAGCAAATCATTTTTTTCCGCGTATCTCTCTCTTTCTTTTGTTTACATTTGCAAATCAAATAAGTTTTATGTCAATATATACTACACCGTTTACTTCTTTTTTCAACTGGAGTTTTTATGTGAATGTTTGTTGCGTTGTTTTCCTATTATTTATAATTTCACTTTTATTAAGTGGTTGGCTTGTCTACAAAACAGATCATGCATCTACAAATCACTATGTGTATTTGTCTCTTCTTTAATTAGTTTGGTCTATAGATATATTATCCGTAGAGAAATCAAACTGTAACAACATATATAGTTCACTGTAATGCATACAGATCGTTCCATTGCTTACGTTTTCAAGCGCATTTGAATTCTTTCTAAATAATGCATATATGAAACTGTTTTCGTTTAATATCTATTTGTTCTATTGTTCATCTTCTCCTACCAATAATCAATTCACTTATCAGGTTTTCCTACCTTTCATAAACTTACCTCCACCTCAAATTCCCACAAGCTTGCTGGGAATCGATCCTCGGAAGAATCCATGAATTTCCTGAAGCTTGCCTCTTTAAAGGAAGAGAAGGAAGATTTTTATTTTTATAAAAAGGGTTTGGGACTTTGGGTTACATTCAGCACCAAAAACCTTTTTTTTTTCCGATAGCATTGTGTACCTCAAATTAATTTTTAGTCCATTTAGCATTCTAAATTATTTTTCAAATAACACCTAGTATCATGAAGTATTTTTTGTGTCTAATTTTACCCTTAAAGCATTTTTCTTGGTAGCATTCAACCAACACTCCAATATAGTGCTACTACATGAATATTAGATGTATCATAATTTTCTCTAGGATGTTGGGTACTAAAATTATTTTAAACTGCTAGAGGCACCAAAAACTAATTTATTTATTGAGTGAACTGAAAAGTATGCTTCATGGAAAGGGGAAGTTTCATAGAAATTCATGAATCTTAACTTCATCCAAGCTAAGGGTTCATTCCCAACCATGCCAAGTACTCTGTAACCACACTTAAAATAAAAGAGAAAGGGAAAGAAGAGCTAACATACTCTTTGGAGGAGTCGAAGGGCAGCCCGACAATGGATTTAGCTTCTTCAATCTCCAAATTAAACTTCTTTAGATCTTTCTGGGAACAACTCAGTATACCACGATCCTCTACCCTAAGTTGCGACGGCTTCACATCATAGAATATGGGAACGATTCGTTTCTGTGATTCCATGAGAAGCGAGAGCTCATGGAGACAGAAATAAGAGTCACAATAACGAGGCGAAAAGACAACAACGCCAACATTACATCCTCGTATAGATCTATCAATTGTGTCCAACAACCTATCTCCAGGTTTCAGGTTTTCTGCATCCAAGAATGGCTTGCATCCTTGCTGCATCAGATGGTTGTACAGCAAGCGAACCACTGAACGTCTAGTATCAACCGTACGGTGGTTTATGAACACGTCGCATGCTGGCCCAGCAACGTTGTGCCAAATTTTTGTATGCAGTCCCATTATCAAACAAAAAGCCTTCTGTGACTTTGTAAACCTAGGCACCTATCTATACTGAACTAGGTTTGGTTGGTTTCTGTATGTAGTTTGTTAAGCACCCATGGCTATATATATAGGAATTTTGAGTTTTTTAAAGAAAAATTTTAACTAAATTGGATGCTGAGTACTCATTAACTAAATATGCCTCCAGATTTAAAGAACACCTACATAGTAGTTATAGATCATGTACTAACAACATTTTAATATCAGCAGTAGTGAAACTTGAACTTGTGATTTTGCTGCTGGCTATAAGCCACATATTTAATTATTATCAATTGGACCAAGCTGGCGGGAATTGAGCTTTGAAACTTAGGGAAAGTGAGGAAAAAGTCAGACTTGGAAAGATACCTAGTACTTTGAAAAACCGCAGGTCGTCTTTGAACATACGCTTTTTGGTGATGTTGGGGTCGACTTGCTAGTGGCTAGCAAGGAATATCTTGTTCTAGAAACACGTTTAATTTTTTTGTCAGTTCTTATTACTTCAATGTACTGTCATATATTTATATATTGGAAACATATCAATTCATTACTTGCACTTGGTCTATTTCATGCACGTTTTATTGGCCCGATCGAACACAAGCGTTCAAATATTTATCTGCCACCTATGAATTAAATTTTACAGATCCTTTAATAAAAGGTTTGACAAGGGATATGGTGTTAAAAATATCAAGGGGATGGGTCTAAAGCTTTATAAATGTTGATCATCAACAGTGGAAATCCGACTCACACGTGACCATTATATCAAGTCTTGAATTTAATGAAGTACGCTATCAGAATGATTGCAAGTACTTAATATTTTCTATACATCCCAAGGTTGAAAAGTACTTGGTAATCATGAGATTAAAAGAAGAAATGTTGAGTATTATTTAGCTCTTAATAGATCTGTAAGCATATATTTGCTTGAGCATTTATCATGGTAGTGCTCTTGACGGAGTCTGCCTATAAGAGAGTGAAGTGAGGCCGCTTCTAAGAGTCCAAGGGCTTGATTCTGAAAGCTCTCGTAAAAAGGATATGGACGCAAGGCCATGAACGTGTCGTTTAAAGTTGCATACAATGGTCCGAAACCTCATGCGTAATTCACGCACATTTATTCACATCGGATAATTGGTTCAAAGCTTAATTAGTTTACCACATTATTTTGGATAAGTAAAACCATGTCTTACTTAGGTAAAGGTTCAAATCCTCGAGATACCTTTACTGACAACATGAGATTTCCGAAGTGATAAGAGTTTTGATCATTTTTAAAAAATGGTGGGAGATTGTTAGTATTTTTAAAAAATGAAAAGATGTGATTTTTTAAACGAAGAGATGTGTTTTTTTAAAAAGTTGTATCCTTATAAATTAATTAATTTATTTGAAGGGGTGTGTAAGGGTTGCAATTCTAAAGTCATATATTCATACATACCATAAATATGCAACTCTTCATGGAAAAGTCATTATGGTTGTGACTTCTTAAAATGGTATGGTTGTGACTTTTAATTGCAAAGACATTGTTTCTAAAAGGTACCATTTCAAGACATCTCTCCATACTCTATAAATACCCTCCTCATCTCCCCATTTGGACACACAATTTTCCTCACAACAAGATCAAACCCATTGTTTTTCTCTTGGAGTGCACATTTAGAAAAACCAAATTATCACTTTGTTAAAGCCTTCATTGTTTTGGTTTAAGTGTTAGGAATGCAATCCATATTCAAGGGTCTCTATTGTATCCTACAGGAAATTACCGGTTACCCCAACTTGCACCCTATAATATAGAAATAGGTGGGGTGAATTAAACCTAAAGATAAATGTTGTCAACGCCTTTGAGACATTGTGCACTACTTGATCATTTCCATTTTCTTCGTCTATTCTTCTTACACAATTTAGAGAACCATTCCCACCAATATCGTCAACATTTTAAAATAATACTGTGGGACCCACGTAAGGAAGAGGGGAGAGGGTGTTAATTTAACAATTTTAAAATAATACTGTGGGATCCACGTAATGGAGGTTCACCTCTGTTTGTTAACCGTTCTAGTGAATTTACACTTTTGTAAAATTATGTATATTTCTGCACGCGCGCACAAAAAAACTTCATGGCGTTAGACGTCTCTGTCATAAAATTTTATTGTTAGATTTACATCTTTACCCATGTGTACATAGAGGGAAAGGAACAAGTGGTTTATAATTTAATATCATAGAACATGCGGAATATGTAATTAATTTAATTATTAGGTTCACACGTATTCCAGTTTGAGAGAGACTGAACAACAGCACGGTGCATGTTAGTTATACAATTAATACTAGCAGTACATAATTAAACTTTGTGCTCAGTTTTGTTAACCACTTTTCTCTATTACTGAAGTGACAGTAGATGACTTATTTGTTCACATTGTTAATTATACCATTAATCAATCACGCCTGACATATATACATTTTGAATCAATCTTTTTTTTTTTTTTGCCAACATTTTGAATCAATCGTTGTTTCATACTTTCATACATAAATGAATACAAAATAAAGATGTTGGAACTCTTTCCTTTTTCGTTTTATTTTTTGATTCAGTGAATAATACACAGGGTTATGGAAAATTAATACTGCTGGTTCGTGTCCAATCAAGAAGGAAAAAGGGCCGGCGGGGTGGTTTTGCTTCCTTTCAAAGAGTCTTGACTCGTTAAACGTTTCCATGTGGGGCTTCATCTTCTCGTGACAAATTTCAAACATTGATCCTTCTAAATTCTACATTACTATTTCATTAACATAATGTAACCAACATTCTAGAAAAAATTATCTGCATATTACTGGTAAACCATGTCGTAGGGAAATCAAATAAAATTAAGTTAAATGTAATACATGACAACTAACCTAGTTCGATTTTTACGTGGAGTTTATATTTAATTCCTAAGTAATCTAGTGTAAATAAAAAATTAACCAAAAATTATCTAATATGTTTTTACTATCTAATTAGACTAAATGAATGCATTTAAATTCTATAGAAATTGATGTCCTAAGTGATTGAATCTACTAACCTTCCTTATTCAATTTCAATCTTAAGTTTTCCTTTTAACTAAGTACAAGGACTAGAAAGGACCCTTACCAATCAATATTCATAACTTTTCAATATAATCTAAACTTATACTCAATTAATTAATCAGGAATATCTTAGTACTTAGCTTATTTTAGACTTATAAAATATAATTTGTACCTCCAATTAATTCCTAAAAACTTGGCAAATCAATTGATTTCAAGAGAATAACGAAAAGTAATTAAATAACAAAAGTGATATAGTCTAATCACGATTCAAAGTACCAATATAATACAAGTATTACAATTCAAATTACAACACACAATGATAATCCTCTTTTATGCATACAAATCATAACCTCTAGCTAGGGCAGAGCAACGGGCGGGTTGGGCAGCCCGTGCCCCAACCCGTAGCCCGCCCGTTTAAACTTTCATGGATACGGGTTAACCCGTACCCATGCCTCGGCCCATTTAAAGTATTTTAAATGGGCTGCGAATATACGGGCAGGTTTCTTACGAGTAGCGGGTTCCCTGTTTATTTTCTATTTTCCACATATACACTCGCCCCCATTCAAGAGAGAAAGCAAGCTGGAGAAAAATCTTCATATTACAGACAACAAAAATACAGAGATTACAAGCATTACCACATATTCTGAGATTCACATACAATTCCTGACAATCATCACAAGAATTCTTCATAAAAAAACATAGGGAAGACAAAGAGTTCAGATATCACGAAAACACCCAATGAGTTTAGAGATCCAGCAGAAATGGCAAAGAAAATAAAAAAACAGCATAAATGGTGAAGAAAATTACGGAAAAGCAAAGGGAAGACAAAGAGCAGAGGCAGAGTAGCGGAGAAGGTGAAGACGAAGAGCGACCAACCAACCAAGAAGAAGATCCACGACCCCAAAGCTAGATCAACACTGCAAAGCAAATCAACCCTCTCTTTCTCACTGTTCATTTGCTTTTCCAGATCCCTTCAAAGTTCCATAAGTAGCACGATTACCACGAGCATCACCGCGAATCAACAACAAGAACATGATTCTTAGCCCTAAAGCCAGATCGACGCTGTGAAGCAGAAGATTGCTGCGAATCAACCCTCTCATTCTCACTGTTCATTTGCTTTTCCAGATCCCTTCGAAGTTCCATAAGCAGCACGATCATCGCGAACAAGAGCATAATAGAATATGAGGAGCACAAGAACCACGAAGCAACGAAGATGGCTTAAGGATGAGGATCACCGCCGGTGAAGGCGCCTCACATTCTCTCACCAACAGGCAAAAGCTTCTGCTCACCTCACATGTTTTCATTCTCTCACCACGAAGCAACATGCACGCTTAATTAATGAACATAATAAAAGTCACGGGCAAGCATAGTTGAGGATAGGGGGAATTTTTTTGTAAAAAAATAAAATCTTAAACGGGCGGGTCCAGACAGCCCGTTGGCTTTCCCATAGCCTCGTCCTGTTTATTTGTAAAACGGGCGGGTTTTAGCCCGCCGGTCACGGGCTAACAACGTGCGGGCTAAATCTAGGGAATTTTTCCCGGGTCCAGGCGGGTTAACCGGGCCACGGGTATTTTGCTCTCCCCTACATCTAGCAACATAGAATTACAACTTGCATGTATAAAAATTAGAAAGTGAAATTAAAATTCTAAGAACTCCACTAATTGTTTAAAGACTCAGGTTAGTTTCCTCATCACCGTTGAACAACGAATCTAGCTGCTAAGAATTAACTCACCTGGAATCTAGAGCTTCCATGGCCACGGTGTGAACTGAGGATGCGAATGGTTGATGCGTCGGCGAACTGAGGAAGATGGAGGACTTGGAACAGTGACAGACCAGCTGGGGATGAATGAATGGGGCCAAGCGGCGTCTCTGAACAAGCCCCCAAAAGCCCTCCAGGTGGCGTTATGAATGAATATTCTGGAGGTCCCTTCCAAGCTTTGGGCCATTGCAGGGCTATACATTATATTTGTGTGTGTGGACTTTGGGCCATAGGGATTATATAGGATTAATTAACTTTAATTTGATGTAATTACAATTAATCATGATTAAAGCAATTAAACTCAATAAAAGATCAAGAATAGAACTAAAATCCTCTAAAATGTTACAAATTCATTTAAAAAAATATGATTAATTCAATTACTTAAATTGGCAGTTAATTAGTTGTGAATATAACTAAAAAAGTATTCTCGCAATAAGATTTAGGGTAAATGGGAAAAAATGTTTCAGAAGATTCTACGAACAGGCATTTGTTACATGAAAGGTATTGAGGGGTCATTTTGGGTTCAAAAATTTTAAAATTGAACATTTTCGTTCCATCGTTAAAAACGTTAATGTTGACTGTCAAAGTTAACTAACTTTTTCATTAAAGGTGTAACAATCAAGGTTGACATTTTAAATAGCAGGGATGAAAATGCTCTATTTTAAAACTTCCGCGTTCAAAATGGCTCCTCGATAACCTTACCCATTGCCCATTCGCAAATTGTACAAACCATTATTGGTTAAATTCTCTCTGTTTTTTTGGCAAAACTTTTAATTTGATATACAAAGAGACATGAAATTACATTCTTGCACAATCAACATTTCAATGCAATACATACAAAAACAGTATCTTCCCCAATTTTCCATGCTCCAAATAAAATCTCCAATGCCCCCATGAATTCTCCAACTTAATTCAAGTGCCATTCTAAAATTTTTCCTAATTTGTGGCACGTTCTTGGACAAATTTTTAAAATATAAAATGAGTGATATTTATACGTAATAACCTATCTTAATTTGATGAAAGTGCATTAAAAATGTACCATGCTGAGATATTATATAGCTCCATCTATCATAATCAATCTTAGCCCTAGGACTCCTCATTGTTTTGATCTACTACGTGTCTTTGAGAGAGTCAATACATTTGAATTTGAAAGTCTTTGTCCCAAAAAAAAAAAGAATTTGAATTTGATATACTACGTGGACTTGTTTTACAGAGCGATTGTAAAAGTCAAATACGCGTACAACATTATTTTTCTGTAAAACGAGATAATCTCTTTCACATATTTACCTAAACTTATTAAAAGTACTTCTCTACCACGTTTTCAAACCGAATATGGCCTATAATAGAAACCAACAGCCACTGTATCCTCTGACAATGTTTGGAAAAGAGGAAGAAGACTGGCATTATACGTACGGCCATGAATGTTTCTCACCCACTTAAGACAGAAATCTCTTTCTTCCTCATCATTATATAAATACTGTTAATTAATTCAATTATTCCAAGTCACGTACGGACAGGAACGAGTGACCGCATCTATATGGGAACACGGACAAACAAAAGGGGTCAACAGTTGCGGTTGAGAGAGATAGAGGAGATTAAGAAACTCTCTTTCTATATAATATTATATACTCTGTCTGATTTCCAAAACAACTTACAACTGTTAATGATATAGTTAAGAAAACCACACTAATAAGTAACTGGCTAGCCCATCATCATTCTGTGGGCGCAGGCTATTAAGAATACTCGCATTTACATATTCCCCAACTACTGAAACATCAAACCGTCGTCATCATTGCTTTCAGCTCAAAGTAAACATGTGAAGCGGTCTGATAAAAATATAGATCAAACCTTTCACAGATCCAGACACAAGTACAGATCCAAACCGTCTGAAAAGCTTATTTTCCCAAATAGGTCAAGCCCAGGCCATTGAGAGGTCTTTTTAACTTGTGAGACGGCCTGTGTCTGTTTTCTTAAATATTTAAACTTCCGCCACTGTTGCTTGCCTTCCCTGTCACTTTCGTTGACCCCCATCTTCAGCCTTCTCTCGTTCAACAGGTTCACCGTGGGACTACTGTGGCTAATACTGTCTCTGAGCTTGCCCCTTTCTTAGCCATCACTATCATCCTCAATGGCAACGAACTCGTTCTTTCTGGGACTCTACTCCTGCGTCCCTTCTCTCACCCATGCCCTACCCACTCTAGCCACATATTGCAACACTATCTGTATAATGTACTTTTATTTTCGAATAGCGCAACTCTTTTCACATATCAGTTTGCACGTCTACCTACTTCCTTCTCTTTTCGAATAATGCAACTCTACGTACTTCCCTTCTCTCACCTCCTATATTTTCGATGTGTCATCACATAATCTTACACGTCTTTTTATAGTTCTTTTTTAGTGATGAGAGGGCATTTCATCCTCAGTATCCCGTATCCTTTCGGATCCAGACTAATCCGGGGTCGCCCCGGAGTGCGCCGGAACTTCTCAGGGTTCGAACTCAAGACCTGACGGGTACACGGCACACTGCCTTCCCCTGAACAACCAGTCGGACCAACCCCATAGGCCTTTTTATAATTTCTTTCCGTGCATATGCTTGTGTGTTACTGTACAAACAACCTTTAATGTTTCAAATGGTAACAAAAACATGGGAGTGACTGATTCAGCCATGTACAAAAATTTCATTATCTTCCCTTTGATAATAATTTAAATATTTTCAATATCTTACATTTTAACAAAATTTTTTTAAAAAAAAACAGGCTTTCATACTAATCACAGACCAGGTCGAAAACATGTCTAGACACAAGCAAAAAATATGTCTGTACACATATCACATGTCAAGCCAGACAATACATTATGTCATTTTCCACCCCTAATTGCTCATTATATTATTATGTCATGCAAAGAACTAAACTAATTAATGAATTAACTCTATCATGCTACTATGCCCATCGCATTACATTACGCTTTTCTTTTCAATCCATATGCGCTTTCGAGAAATTTCTGGTTTGAGATAAAACAAACTAGAACGGGGCCATTTGTATGGAATTCGATAATCTCATCGATCGTCATATGTATTTTATAAATGGTAAACATTTCTACAACTTCCATCGATATATTAATGTGTTGGTGTGTTTCCACCTCTCTCTTTTTCTTTATTTAATTTAATTCATGAATTTTTCAGTAATGAAAATATATCCATCCAGTCATGTATCAATAAAATTTATACTATTCCCAAATCTAAATAAGTATGGTTCGTGTTTGGATTATGTATACAACGGGGAGCTTGTGTTTAGTTTTACACACTCATACTACAATATTAAATTTCTTATAAATTGGTTGTCTTTTGGAGTCTTTAATGAACCAAAAAAAGACACATGAATTTTGTATTGCATGAATATTAAAAAAAACAAGCTACATTGTCTATAATGCTAGACTGCACATCGATTTTATATAGAAGCAACATTATCCATAAGTTATAAACAACTTAATTTATTTCAAATTTCATACAAAATATGAGGTCCACGTTTACATATATGTACATATATAAAAACTATTATTAAAGTTCTTATAACATCACAATAATTTTTAGTGCGTACTACCAAGTTAATCATATATCGAAGTCAGTTTGTATATATACGTGAATATAAATGCGTAATGTGACCTTAAAATAAGCAGACACGTAGGCAACAAAATACATGCTCTTCTTTTAACTATTGTGGAATACAGTATTACTTAACGAGTGCTTGATGATTTAACATTATCTGAGGACTTGTAGCAAGGAATTGAAATATTGCACATTGAGGGCTTAAAGTCTAAAGCCCTGTACTAGCTGAAATTCCGCTAAACTTTAAATCCAACATTATTCGTTAGTGAAAGCTTCTGATAATTATCAAGCCAAACTGCTGAACTGAATTGAACTAGTGATGAACTTATGAGAATACCCAAATAGAAGCATCGACATATTAATTGGTGACCAAACTTTCTGATGAACTCATGCACTGTTTTCTTCATGCAACTTGCTAATCACTGCGTTTGAAGCTTTTCGTACCAGCTCCCACCAGTCACTGAAATCAATAAACCCCAACATATTATTACACCAAACTTCATCGACATAGAGCAAATCATTTGTTTCTGCGTATCTCTCTCTCTCTCTTTTGTTTACATTTGCAAATCAAATAAGTTTTATGTCAATATATACTACACCGTTTACTTCTCTTTTCAACTGGAGTTTTTATGTGAATGTTTGTTGCTTTGTTTTCCTATTATTTAAAATTTTCACTTTTATTAAGTGGTTGGCTTGTCTACAAAACAGATCATGCATCTACAAATCAACATGTGTATTTGTCTCTTCTTTAATTAGTTTGGTCTATAGATATATTATCTGTAGAGAAATCAAACTATAACAACATAGTTCACTGTAATGCATACATATCGTTCCATTGCTTATGTTTTCAAACTCATTTGAATTCTTTCTAAATAACGCATATATGAAACTATTTTGGTTTAATAACTATTTGTTCTATTTTTCATCTTCTCCTACCAATAATTCTTTCTACATAACGCATATATGAAACCGTTTTGGTTTAATATCTATTTGTTCCATTGGTCATCTTCTCCTACCAATAATCAATCCACTTATCAGGTTTTCCTACCTTTCGTAAACCTAACTCCAGCTCAAATTCCGACAAGCTTGCTGAGAATCGATCCTCTGAAGTTGAGAGAATCCATGAATTTCCTTAAGTTTGTCTCTTTAAAGGAAGAGAAGGAAGATTTTTATGTTTTATAAAAAGGGTTTGAGTTACATTCAGTAACAAGAAGCTTTTTTTTTCCGGATAGCATTGAATATCTCAAACTAATTTTTAGTCCATTTAGCATTATAAATTAATTTTCAAATAACACCTAGTATCCTAAAGTATTTTTTTGGTGTAATTATACCTTTAAAGCATTTGTTTTAGCAATCAACAAACACTCCAATATAGTGCTACTACAGGAATATTCGAGTGTATTAGATGTATCAGAATTTGCTCTAGGATATTGGGTACTAAAATTATTTTAAACTGCTAGATGCACCAAAAACTAGTTTATTTATTGAGTGAACTGACAAAAATGCGGAAAGGGGAAGTTCCATAGAAATTCATGAATCTCAACTTCATCCAAGGATTCATTCCAAAGCTTGTCAAGTACTCTGTAAGCACACTTAGAAGAGAAAGGGAAAGAAGAGATCAAATACTCTTTGGAGGAGTCGAAATGTAGCCCCACAATGGATTTAGCTTCTTCAATCGCCAAATTAAACCTCTTCATATCATTTTGGGAACAACTCAGTATTCCACAGTCCTCAACCCTAAGCTGCGACGGCTTCACATCATAGAATATGGGAACGATTCGTTTCCTTGATTCCACGAGAAGCGAGAGTTCATGGAGACAGAAATAAGAGTCACAATAACGAGGCGAAAAGACAGCAACCCCAACATGACATCCTCGTATAGATCTATCAATTGTGTCCAACAACTTATCTCCAGGTTTCAGGTTCTCTGCGTCCAAGAATGGCTTGCATCCTTGCTGCATCAGATGGTTGTACAGCAAGCGAACCACCGAACGTCTCGTATCAACCGTACGGTGGTTTAGGAACACGTCGCATGCTGGCCCAGCAACGTTGTGCCAAATTTTTGTATGCAGTCCCATTATCAAACAAAAAGCCTTTTGTGTGTCTGTAAACCTAGGCACCTATCTATACTGAACTAGGTTTGGTTGGTTTCTATCTTTAGTTTGCTTAGCCCTATGGCTATATATATATATATATAGGAATTTTGAGTTTTTCTAAAGAAAACTTTTAACTAAATTAAATAGCAAGTACATGTCACTTAATACATAATAGTTATGGATCATATACCAACAACATTTTCATATCAGCAGTCGAGTTTGAATTTTTTTATTTTGCTGTAGGCTATAAGCCAATTATTTAATTATTATCAATTGGACCAAGCTGGCGGGAATTGAGCTATGAAACTTGGGGAGAGTGAGGGAAAAGTCAGACTTGGGAAGATACCTGGTACTTGGAAAAACCACGGGTCGTCTTTGAACATATGCTTTTTGGTGATGTTGGGGTTGACTTGCTAGTTGCCAGCAAGGAATATCTTGTTCTACAAAGACGTCTAATTTTTTTTGTCAGTTTTTATTACTTTATTGTACTGTCACACATTTAGATATTGGAAACATATAAATTCATTACTTGCACTTGGTCTGTGTCATGAACGTTTTTATTGGCCCGGTCGAACACATGCGTTCAAATATCTATCTGCCAAATATTAATGTAATGTCCGTACATTAATTATGTTATACGCACACATAATAATATATTATAATCCGAAGGGAAGTGCCAAAAAATAAAAAGGTTCTAGGAAAGTAAGTTACATTTGTTTACATATTTATTTTCTTCATCCAATTTTAACCAAATTTTTTTAATTGTGCAATTCAGTTATTTGAATCTTATATTTTGAACCAAATGGAGTAGCTGGTTGTAGGTTAGATTCAATCCTAACTATAATATTTTAATCTATTTTGTTTTACATATTTATCTTAAACTAATGGTAAAAGTATACATTAATCTTTTAAATTTACATCAAATTTCAGTTTGATCCCTTAAGTTTAAACAGTTCACTTTTAATCATTTAACGTTAACATACACCGTTAGCTTTACTTAACGGAAAATGTTAATTCAATCACTATTTTTCAACTAAATGATACTAAAATATGCTCAAATATTTATTATTTAATATACTTATTTTTATATTTTAAAATTTAACCATATTTTATCATCATTCAATAGTAGAATCACTATTTAAATTTGCTGCCTCACCATTAAGTAAAACTAAATGCGTTAAAATAAAGGACTAAGAGTATACTTTTTAAGCTTAAATGGTCAAATTAAAACTTGACAGAAACTTAATGAATGAAACGTAGACTTTAGCCTAAAATTAATTTATTTAACTTATAAACTTATAGTGTGATACATACTCCTATATATGATCCAATACAATGCATGGGTATTTTAGGGATATTATGTCACATTTTATAATTAAGTAATTTATTTCATTTTACTAATGTACCTGAATTAGTTAATTAAACATTAATTTTATTTGTTGTTTTCTAATTATTATATCCCCACAATGAAATTAGAAAACAGTTGTATTATTCTAATTTTTGTTCTTGGGTCTGCAACCCTCCTCTTGAATCAAGATAATGTACTCCCACTTTGTTGCCTATTATTACTTTCTCATTCTTTAAGTCCAAATTCTTGGCTTTCTTGTGTTATTAAATATAAGTTCCAATGCAGATTTCAGTTCAAAATATTATGACGTTAAACAGAGGTTAAAAATTCAAAAGGAACAAACCAAGTTTTACAAGATTCATAAATTTTGATACATCCTTAGTTGTTCACTTTGTCTGATCTAAATTATATGATGTTTCTAAGTAATTTACACGTATAGATAAAAATAGTTAAAAGTGTTAAATTTATCATAAAATTCAAATGATTTTTAATATTAAACTTATTAATCACGCTAAACTCTAACACTATATTCATTTCTACAATCTCTCGATAGTTTATTAAACATAGGCATATTTGAACAACAAGTTAATACTCATTGAAACCATCAGATTATTGGACCAATTTTAAATTGTATTAATTCAACTTATTTACACGGATTATTGGACCAACTAGACGTAGTGAATTGGTCCAATACCAATTTCATTTTATAAATAAAAGTTTAAATAAGTTGAGTGTCATGAGTTTACCAAGGTTAGTGCATATTTCAAAACTTCAAAAGGGTTTATGTAAAACATGGAGTTCATCACTCGCATTATATAAACTGAACCTTATAGGTAAATAATGAATTAACTTTTACCAATTAAAGTTGGCTTTACAAATTCTTTATTAGTCATACCCGGACGATTAAAGAGATGATGTAATGATAACTCGTTTCTTAAGTCAAAATTCAATACATATTTTTTTTAAAACAAAAAAGTATACGTACCTACTCGTACAACACATTTTATGGGAATTAAAGCGGGGCGCTAGGGTTGAAATATTATGGCTTTCTTTTGGTCTGAGTTGAAATTATAGTTTGAAACCTTCAAGATTCGATGATTTGTTCGGCTACACTGATTAATTCAATAAATTAATTCATTTGAGTTCACCGTTATCAATTCATCAATATGTAAGAGGATATGTATACACACACAGAATTATATAAGGTGGACATGCAGTTGAGTCTAATCATTGTGTCAACATTGAATATACTAAATAGAACCCCTTTACTCTAATTCTAAATATAAGCTCCCCATTTAAAGCATATATGTAGGACAAAGGGGGTAAATACTAACACAACTTAGGAAAAAACGTGTTAATTATATTACAGGTGATGAAAGCCTATTTTAGGATATACATGGGACGATAGATATAGAATTAAAATTTTAGATGCTTTCATGAAAGAGTGGACCAAAACAGTATCTCTGTGTGTGTGTGTGTGTGTGTGTGTGTGTGAGTATGCGCTCTCTCTATGTATATTTGAATATCATTTCGTCTTAGTTTTGATTGTGTTACACATGTTTGACGTATAGTTCATGAGAGAGGGATTATTTTAGGATATATGGAATAATTATATAGAATTAGAAAGTTAGACATTTCCATAAGAGATTAAACAAACTAAAGAAACTATATAGGCATATATTTAAATAATTGATCGTTAGCTCTGTTTGTGTTAGTCCATGTTGAAGAAAATATAATATGAAGATAATCTGAACAAATGAGGAATTTTGTTAACAAACTGAACCGAAGAAACATAGAAGGAGAAAAACAACAATGTAGTTCATAACCAAAAAAAACATTATCCATGATTAAAATCCATTGCTTCAAGTAATTTTCCAAGATCCTCCGCAAATCTGCTGGTTGTCGAATAACTCAATCAAACGAGAAAGACCATCCAAAGAAAGCTTTAGCAATCCAATCAGTTATCAAATTTGCTTCCCTGTATATGAACCCAAACAAAAGAATGAGTACTGATCAAATTCCTTAAGGCATTAATGTTTTCAAAGAGAGCGACACATGTCCAATCAAGAGGAGATTCAAACTTGTTGATGCAATTAATTAACACTGATTGGTTTCCAGATTCAACATTCAATTATGTTAGACGATGATGCTCATAGGGAAAAACTTTATTATTAAATATTTATACATGATTTTCCAAAAAAAAGTAATTAAATTATCCCCGGTCGACATGAAACATTAATTAATGAACTGCGGCTTGACCTCTATTTCTAGGTTTACACGTAAAGATAGACTTGTTTGACCAAAATAGAAAATGATTATCAATGGCCTCATATATACTCTGCTAACTAGTGAATAGTGATTGTCTATCTCTGCATACCTTATTGGCGCACATAGTATGGATCCTCTATATTCATAATATAAGAACATGTCATTATTATAAGAACATGACGTATTGACGTATAGATTCAATCGTAATCTCTTGCATACTATGAACGGAGATCATCCAATCTGATTTATATCACAGTTAATTAATACAATATTTTTTATTTATTGGTATGTCGGATCTTATTCATGAGAAGCAAGTTATAATTAAAACTTAACAAAAATCTATTTGGATAAATTATATCTGATACTCCAAAGTATTTTTTAATCATTCTATATTTTAAACTGATTTATTGTTATTACACTACCCTACGCACCCTAAAGTTTTTTCCGGCGACACTTAATATTTTAAAATATTTTTTAGGGAGAATTACCTAGAGTTCCCAAGTAGAGAATGTGTTACAAAATGGTCTCAAGAGTTTGTTAATGGTAGCTGATTCACTTGTAAATGGTGCTTCTCGATTTGTCATTAACAACATCTTGGGACCATTTTGTAACGCATTCCTTTACTTGAAACCTCTTGGTAATTCTCCTTATTTTTTACTCATTTAATATCATAGAATATTTTTTCTGATATAGCACTCAGTATCTTAATTTTAAAATGGTCATTGTTGCTAAGGAAAATGCTTTACGGGTAAAATTGCACAAAAAAATAGTTTAGAATGCTAGATATATACTACTCAAAAACATTATATGATGTATGTTATATGAACTAGAGCGTGATCCCGTGCGTTGCACGGGGATACTGTAATCTGGAATAAACAATGAAGTGGTCATTGTAGTAGGAGAATGATGAATTAACACTAATGTTCATAAGTATACATTCTCATATATGGGGTTTGTCAAGTTGCAATAATGAAAATCAACACTAATCATATAAGGAATGTTAATACCTAATCAACAATACCAAATGAATTAACATCTACACAGCGTAAAACCTCCTTGTAAACAATATTTTTGGTTGTTGGTATTTCTCTTGGGGCCTTATCTTCAATAACAA
>JANTPZ010000026.1:0-15139 GCA_025593235.1 Vachellia pachyceras | reverse complement strand
TGCCACTCTGATTCATTAATACTTGATAGCATGAAACAGGAAAGACTAGTACCAACCAAATAGTACTGTTCTTTCCATTCCACAATAGCAGTTGTTTACTTTTGTCCTAATTTTATTTTGTGCCATCACTGGTAAGTGTATTTTTCACGTCCACGCACCTGGTACCTGCTTGTATCGTATTATAAATAACTATGTCCTCTTGCACCTGTACTTTGAATCCAGAACTGTCTTTGGTGGTGGTAGCACTAGGACACCAAGACCAAAACTTGATCTGTAAGACTAATTCTAAGTTGCTTAACTTGAATACTTGCTTCTATTTGTTCATTTACTTCATTATTCTGATACCTTCATTATTTTCTTTTTGCCTCCCTTTAGTATTATTAATCACTAGTCCTCAAGCTGCAATCTACAAGGATGCAGGGTTTTAAAATTTTTTCAGGGGAGATCAACGGGTTGTTAGGAATTAGTTAAGGAAAAAACGTCAGTTGGAGATTCTTTATAATGCACGTTTTTTGGCCTTTGGTAGTATGACTAGGGATGTGTAGAAATATAACTATGTGAGACGAATTTTATAAGTCCATAATTGTGTAGAAGTGTTTTTAAATGATTCTGGGTGTTTGACAAATTCTCCATAATATCACTTTCTCTGTTATTTGTGTGTATTTATTCCCGTCTTATCCGGAATGAAATGAACTTATGATCGGGTTATAAGTCCATAATTGTCTTGGCTTATTCTCGTTTTGGACTGAATAGATTCGCGTATTGCAATTACAACGCACCGATTATTTTCCAAGTAAATTACACTAATCATAAAAATAACAATGGTTGTGAATAATATTTGATCCAGTTATACACGTCATCTATCAAGTCCAGGTTTTTTAATAATAAATAATTTTAGTTAAGCAATACCCTCCACCAGCAAGTTGTGAGCTTCAGGCTTGTGCCACCAATACACCATTATCGCCAAGAAAAAATTTCGAGTCTCTGCCCTCTTCTACTGTATACATCGACTGCGACTGTGTCTATCTCTGCTCCATGTTTCGGAAGCTCTTCTACACTTCTGTGGCCCAATCCAACCTTCACCATCGTATCCTTCTTCCGATCACCCCCACAAACTTTCAGAAAGCGTTCGTTCCCGCCAATCCCATTCCTAATTTGGTCACCGAATCTTGTTTCGTCGCAAGATTTCAGAATATCAGAGCCTTCCCACGATTTTCTTCTTCCTATTCCCGAATGGGTGATTCCGGGCGGCCGTTGTCGGTTCCCATTCCGGCCATCGATAAAGCCGATAAGTCTGAGCTACTTCGCGCTCTCGAAACATCTCTGGGTTCGTCGTTCAGCTTAGAGCCTCTGATCCCAAATCCAAAGCCATTGATAATAGTAATTAGTGGACCAAGTGGTGTCGGAAAGGACGCTGTAATCAAGAAACTAAGGGAAGCTCGGGAGGGTCTTCATTTTGTGGTCACTGCAACGAGTCGAGCGAAACGACCAGATGAAGTTGATGGAAAAGATTATTTCTTTGTGAGTAAAGAGGAGTTTCAATCAATGGTTGAGAGGGACGAGCTTCTGGAACACGCGGTTGTCTATGGAGATTATAAAGGCATCCCAAAACAACAAATCCGGGAATACATGGGTAAAGGGTATGATATTGTATTGAGGGTGGATATTCAAGGGGCTCAAACATTGAGAAAAATTCTTGGTAATTCAGCAGTTTTCATTTTCATTGTGGCTGAGAGTGAAATGGCAATGGTGGAGAGGTTGGTTGATAGAAAGACTGAAACTGTAGAGTCACTGCTTGTGAGGATTGCTACTGCTAGGGAGGAAGTGAAGCATCTTAAGGGTTTTGATTATGTGGTTGTGAATGCTGAAGGGAAGCTTGAAAATGCAGTAACGTTAGTGAGTTCCATAATTGATGCTGAGAAAGCTAAGGTCTGGCAAAGGACTGCTGCAGTATAGGTCATTTAGCTGTTGTGATTGAGGTTTTTTTTTTTAAGGTACGCCATAAGATTATTAACTGGTTTTTCGAATGCTTGATCAGTTGTTGTCATTGAGTTAGGAGCTGACTATTTCATCTTTCAGACTCTGAATCTCTTAAAATTTGTACTGCTTTGATGAGTCAATAGTTTCAAGTTTTGTGGGTATGTAGTATAGAGTATTCGGAGTGTACAAGGCTTTGAACAAAGATTGTCCTGTACTTTGGCAAACGCATAGCGAAAATCAATTGGCAAATCTAGCACTGATTAGATGTGTTTTGACAGAGTAATATATGGGCGTTGATTTATATAGAAGGATTTGCATGTTTATCCTCGATTTGAACAGATAAAATGATGGCCCATGTCTTCTGACCATGAAAGAGAGAGAGAGAGAGAGAGAGAGAAAGCTGAGCAAGTTACTTTACTCTTTATAACCACACTTGTTCCATTTTCTCTGGCTAACAGTGGTGTGTGGTAGGTCATTTTTTTTAAAAAGATAAAAAAGGAAAAGGAAAATGTATTCTGCAAGTTACTGCAGTTGTTTAGGTTTCGAGTTGATATGGCTTCTTCCGTATATGTATGCTTTCTACTGAATGAAAATGGTTAGTAGTAACACGATATTGTTTTATTACACTTTGGTCTGAGGATATGATTTTTGAGAACCATGTCCACACTCCACAACTTGAGGGGTATGTACAGTTTATGCAAATGCTAGCAGCTTAAAGCCTTAAACTTACCTGTAAATGTTTTTTTTATTAAAAACAGTTTTATCTTTTTAGCACTTCTTCCTTTTTAAGTGGGAAAATCAAGTAGGAGTTGTGACGATACTGAACCAAATGACGTGACTGTAAGTAAGCTTATTTCAATTTCTTGCTATGGTGGGTGAGCATATGTAGGCTATCCAATTTTTGTGTTGTAACTGTTTGCCATGTTTCTATGGACCATACTTTGATTCATTTTTGCCTGCTCAGTGCAGGGGTTACATGTATCTTGTTCGAATTTATCCAAAAATATTCATAATTTCAACTGAAGATGAATTAAAATGATGATTTATTTACGGTCAAAATTTTCTGTGTTGTTCGCTACTGAGAAAATTTTTACTATGTGCTTTTGTGAATACATATACAAGTGTCTGTATGTGTTTAGTTTTTCAGCAACCTTGTCTTCTTTAGGGAGGGAGCGCACTCTACTCTAGTGGTGGCCAACCTCTTCATTTTCACGGCGTTCTCATCTTCTCTTATTTTGAACTTCTTCATTGAATGATGGTCATCAGGATGTGGGGGCAAAATTTTGAGATAGGAATTCAATAGTAAATCGTTTGGTTATATGATTATTGACCATATAATTTTTTATCAAGTAAATTTTATAGTCAATTAAACTGGATTTGGAGTTGATTAACTAACATGTTTATTCAACATTAGTCCGATTTAACTTTTTAAACTTGGCAAGATTAGTAAAGTTGTTATATTATAAATTGGGTGAGCCTAGGAAAGCAATTTTAGATAAACCCATGTAGAAGAAGCTAATTCACCTTGCTTGAAGATGTGCATATATTTAGTTATCAATAGTGTCTTAAACAGACTGATTCCCATAAGACAATGTTTGTCTGGCATATAAAAAACGAATTACTTAGCTAGCTCGTACATTTAACACGAAAAAAAGATTTTTTTTTTTGGTTCTTTTTCTCAAACATGTATGGTTATTGTTAAATTATAACAGTTTGTGAGCATGCTTAAGCTTATATCATACTCATGTAAGGTAATAACTAAAAAAAAGTGCCCAGATTTCGTATACGCGTGAAATAAGAACAGATATTCCACAAGCAAGAAAACACATGGGCGAGGCTAAGCCTACTTCTCCATTAACGTACTCACAAAGAAATGAGTTTTTTTTTTAAACAATAATCCCTGCTATTTCTTCCTCCTCCTTTCGTCCCTTTTTCCCTTCTACTTCTTCTCTTTACCATCTCCAAAAGGAAACATGTTTTTCTAATTCATTAGCTCAACTAGTCCAAACAAAACAGGTAAATTGGTTGCTTGTAATGAATCCGTAGATAATCTGTAAAAATTTTAAGAAAACACTCATGTATCGTTTAACAATTAAAATGTAATGCGAAGAGATGATAATGTCTGTTGTGAGAAAGGAAACATGGTTAAAACTAAACCGAAACCCTTAAATAGATTTTATTTATATTTAGGATAGGGGGAAGCATGTCTACTTTTTTTCCTCCTTTCCAAATCTACTCCTAATTAAATGTACTAATGGTTAACTTATCTACTAAGGGTTGCGAAAAAATTGATTCGGGTTACATCAGAAAGATATTATAATACTTCCTGTAATTGCAAAAATGGTACCATAAAGAGGGACAAATATTATCGATAATTGGATGCTATAAAGAGGCGTAGAGCCGCGGAGGTATATATTTAATTCTTTCCGTGAAGGGGTTCGGTTTAGTAAAAAAAAGTTATTAGTCTCTCAGAATATGAAAAGTTTAAATCTATTCGGGAAAGGTAATAGCATTTAGTATCAAACAATGTTTTTAAACAGGATTAACTTCAACGGTAGCATCCTTTTGCTTATTAAAAAATCTATACATAATGATTAATGAGTGATCTCTTGTAAATATTATCCCCACCCTCATCTGAACCTACCAATTCTCTCTCTGTATTTAAATTAGTTTATTTAAGTAATTTCACGTTGTATTATGAGTTTTGTCCACCAAACGAATGCTTTTTTTAAACTTTTCCAAACGTAGACTGTTAATAACTGAATGAAGCCATGTGGCCATTCCCAACCGGTTCAGAACCAATGAGAATGATCGTAGTTTCAGCGTACAAGCAGACAATTAGAAGCACTCGTAAACAAGCAACATGTAATCAGCCAAACCCTTGTCATTCAAGTTGCTAACGTGCACTCCAAGGCTTACACAGAGCAGTGCCTATGAGTTTGAGCCCATCATATGTCACTCTTTAACTTTAAACAATAGGAAACTCTCATTAATAAGTTTCCTCCATTGTCAATTTTGCATATTAATTAACAAAGAGACAAATAATAAACCCACAACCATTAGTTTTATCTTAATCCTAAGTCTTATTACACCGTTCATGCTGCACAAGTTTTTATCAGAGCTGAAGAGATGTAATCATAGAGAACTATCAAAAGCTATTGCTTTCCTTCTTGTTTTTGTGACTTTGAAGGCTCAAGTGGATATATCCCCAAGTTTGGGCAAGGACACACCTAAAAGATCCAATAATTTTATTTTTGGCAGTGCTTCTTTTACTTGACACTCATTCCAAATTAATGATTTCACAAAGGCAATTATCGTAATTTGGTTACATGACCTTGTGATTCTATAGAAACACCTTCTGGAAAGAGAAAGAAACAGCCTTCACAAGCGATAGTTAGATACACAAGTGCAAAACTTAATAAACTTCATGGAAAATCATTTTAAAGAGAACTTGGCGTTACACTTTCTTCTACATGCCTCAAAATAACTTGGTCCCTAAGTTCAGTTCTTTTGTATAAAACCTACCTCATAACTCATCATTCTCTTCAACTCTTCCCCTCTGTTTTTGACAGATACAAAGATCAAACATTTGTTTTCAGTAACCATGGATCATAGGATTTCATTCGAAGGAGATGGAGGGAGCTCTGATCTGCAAGATGATAAACTCACAAGGCTCAGCCAAACTAGCAGCACAGGGATTACAATGTTTGAGCCACATGGCATAAGAAGTATTGAGAAAAGGGAGAGTAGTATTACTACTGCTGATTCTGTTTCTTCTTCATGTTCAGCAGTTAAAGCACCAGAAAAGAAGCTAACCCTATTTGCTCTTCAACTTGCTGTGTTTGAGAAAGCAGCAACTGGGTTGGGAACACTGGGGTTTATCTGGGCTACTGTGGTCCTTCTTGGTGGTTTTGCCATTACCTTGGACTCAACTGACTTCTGGTTCATCACCATCATACTATTAATTGAAGGGACCAGAATTTTCAGCAGGAGCCATGAGTTAGAATGGCAGCACCAATCCACTTGGTCCATAACTGATGCTGGAGTGAATAGTTTCAAGGTTTTGAGGTCAACTACAAACTATGTCCTTGAAAGTTTAAAAAATTGCCTTTGGAGGCCAGTTGTTGCTATGAAGAAACATAGCCAACATGGGCAAGAAACAAGAGGGACTAGTGCAGTAAGTCCTCCGTATTCGGAAAGGACACAAACTCGAACATGGACAAGTTCAGATGTTCCAATTCTACCATATGCTAATTGGCTTTTCCTTTCAAGCCACATTAGTAAGCTTCTCTATTGGCTTCAGCTTCTTTCTGCAACAGCTTGTGTGGTTCTCTCATCCATAAAGCTTATCAAGCATAACTATGGGGAGGTTGAAAAGGGAGATACCGACAAGAGGAATAGGCAATTTGCTCTTAATATCTTCTATGCATTGGCTTTGGCAGAAGCTTTGTTATTTCTGATGGAGAAAGCTTACTGGGAATGGAAAATCAGCTACCGGAAAATGTTGGAAGAGGTTAGAGATGAGTGTGAATTGGGACCATTAGGAATGGTGTCAATCAGAAGGTTCTTCTATGATTCATATTCAAGATGTGTTGAAGGAAGCATATTTGATGGCTTGAACATGGACATGGTCAATTTTGCTATGGATCTCTTGGCTTCAAACTCTCATGATGAACAACTCATTGGGGCAAGAATTCTTCGCAGATTGGCTAACAGCGAACGTTTCTCTGAGGACACTCTTCAAAAGATTGGAATTTCCATGTCTGTGCTAGAGAGACTGGTTGAGATGTTGAATTGGACAGATCACAAAGAGGAAGAAATTAGGCTTTCAGCATCGGAAATCTTATTGAAACTAGCTGGCAAGAAGCAGAACTCTCTCCGCGTAGCCGGGATACCAGGAGCTATGGAATCAATATCTTCTCTTCTGCATACTAACCGGAGCTACATTCCTGCAGCCGATGAAATTGGAGAAAAGAAACAAGTTTTTGATCATCCATATTATGGGTTTTGGACATTTAACCATTTGGGACTTCTCATTTTGAAAAAGCTTGCACGTAACCATGATAATTGCGGAAAAATTGGACATACAAGAGGCCTCCTCCCAAAGATCATAGAATTCACACATGCAGAAGAAAGAATATTGAAGACTGAAAATTTTGCTCCATATCAAATTATTACAGTGAAGAAATCCTTGCAGCTACTGAAAATGCTAGCTAGCACAACAGGCACCACTGGGAAGCATCTAAGAAGAGAGATTTCTGAGATAGTTTTTACAATCAGCAATCTCAGAGACATGTTAAGGTATGGAGATAAACATCCCTTGCTACAAAAAATGTGCATGGAAATTTTAACCAATTTGGCATTGGAAGAGGATGCAAAAGAAAAAATTGGGGGAACCGGTGGAGTATTTAAAGAATTGTTCAACATATTCTTTAAACAGAACATGACAGAAAATCAGAAGGATGTAATTGTTGCTGCTGGTGACACCCTAGCAATGTTGGCACTAGAAAGCAAGAACAATTGTCTTCGCATTTTGAAGTTGAAAGTACTTGAAAGGCTTGTGGAAGCATTGAAGATTCCGTTGCTTCGTATCAATGCCGCTAGAATTCTGAGAAATGTATGCACTTACAGCGGGCCAGAATGCTTCTACCCGCTGAAGTTGGTAACAATTGCAGCTCCAACAGTAAGTGTTTTTCTTTCCTGTTCTAATTTGATACTCTACTTATACTTAATATATGGCCTATTTAATTAATTTGTTTAGATTAATAAATTTAATTAAGTTAATTAATTATAATAAATATGGCATGTTTTTCTTAAAATACCTTTATTTAAGATGATCTTTGAATTTAACCGTTGTTGCAAAAGAAGAACCCATCACCTTGTTGAGGAAATATTGATAAGGGTTACTTTGGGAGAAAATGATAAATATGGGATATAGGTATTGTATTTATAACCAAAACCAATTTCTAATTAGGCAATACATTTAGAACCGGAAGAGTATAAGCTTTATATTATGTTTCTATATCCTGAAGAGAATCTTGATCCTGTCTGCCACTTTTCAATCTTGCAGATACTTCAGGCAATCATGTCAGAAGAAAACAAACTGCAGGAACTGATGGTTGGAGTAGCAGCTAATGTTTTCAAATTCATGACTTCACATGAATCAAGCATTCTATTTGAAGAAGCTGGAATTACTGAGGCTGAAATGGCAAACAAGTTAATCCAGATTCTCGAGAAATACAAATATCCACCAACTAAGGTTCCTAGGATAAGGAGGTTTGTTATAGAGTTGTCAATATGGATGATGAATGACAAAGCAGAAAACATAAGTATCTTCAAGGAACTGGGAATGGAGGAAGTGCTGGAAAGTGTCTTAGAGACCACATCAGAGCTTGAGAACTTTAACGTTTTCTCTGGTACCTATGGACTTAACCGGCATGATGTGACAATTCACTCACTTGTTGAGACAGCGTTGAAGTTGCTTGGAGACGGAAAACACAGTTGATGAAGCACCATTAAATAAGATGACAGAGACTTGAAAATTGCTGTAATATTATTGTACACAAGTAAGGTTTAGCAGTCATGGGTAATCCAAGAAAAAAGAGCAGGCTTGTTTGCTTGCGCTGCACAACCGACATACAACAATTCATTCATTATTTCAGATTTAATGTCATACTTGATTTAACTTACTGGATATAATAATAAGATGATTTCAACCCAAATTTGGCATTTATGTCTTGGCCATAATTTGTACAAAAGTAGGATTTTTCTTCATGGAGATATAGTTTGGACTAATCTTGACGCCGCTACTTCATTAATATACAAAAATTACCAGAAGCAAGACATGCTTCTTTGTATATTGCACAAAGTCTAAAATAAACAGTATTGTTCAAAGTTTATAAACTAAGAAAAAATTTGGTAAAGATTTATTTGTATATTTATGACATTATGAAGTAGTAATGCAGTCTTGTTGACGATCGTCAGCCCCTAAATATGCACAATCAAATAAGCATCAACCAAATACCGGATAAGAGTTTACACATTTATTCACAATCCAAAGCTTCCTTGAGCATCCAGAATTAAGAGTCGAAGATGATATTTTCCCCATTAAATTCTGATACCATGATGAAATATCACAATATTACAGTCAGAATATAACTGATTTGTTAGTTATAAATCTAAGCATACTACCTTTACACACCAGAAACCTATTCCTTTGGTGAAGAATTTTACAAACTACTACCTTTTGACAGTTACTAGAACAATGGCATCACTACCTATCACCCAAAGGGAAAAAAAAACAATGCCAGACTAGTTTGGACAAAAGACAATCTCCTCTCCATCTTATCGACCATGACTGTTTCGGAAAAAGTTAAAATCCCAACGACGCATTAAGCCATCCATAATATGGCTTGCTGGATTCTTAACAACAGTTACAGTAGCTTTTGTATTATGTGAAACGTCAGTGTCTGATGAACTTCGCAAACTAGCAGAGCCATCGCTACGAGCAGAAGCACTTGTGTGGCTCATATCTGTGACTGACAAATTGTCCGTCAGAGTTTCCCTTGACGATGGGCTCAATTCTGGACACGTCTCAGGAGTATAATTTTCTTTCTGGATAACCGAATTGGAATTCGACTCAGCTTTCAAGGGTTTGGAAACTTCATCTATGCTAGCATTTGAATGCTTATCATGGCCAACTATGGAGGAAGAAGCTTGTTTTGTCTCTGAGGAAAGACCTTTTTCTAATGGTTTTGCAAACCCAGTACTGAAACTGGTTGGTGGCTGTTCTTCTTGAGGATGTCTTGTGTCCATGTCTTTGAGCGATTCCATCACAGCTTCCATGAACATCTAAGTAAACAGAGCAAATAAAATCCAATAATGTGGCTGATAATCAAAAGCATTTTGAATATGAAAAATCTGATAAATTGACTCACTCTTTCTTCCTCCTCTGCGCTGGATGGAAAATCTGTCAGGTCATCAAGTGCATATTCCACATATTGATCATCATCCAATGTCGCTGGAACATGGGGACCATACAGATTGCCATTCGACAGTTCAAAGCTGATCATTTTAGAGGATGAAGAGGAAAGATCACCGTTGCATTTATCATCCTGCAGTACATAACATCATACAAAAGAGTGACAATCTAGTTCCTCTTATTAATGAATCACTCCATTGATGTCGCAGAACATGTTTTCATATAATAAGGAAGATTTTGAACATAGTTGAAGATTCAAGATTTACGTCCACTTTAACTAAATTCCATTTAATGCAGATATATAGAGGAGAATCTTTGGATGTTCTGTTCAACAATTCCTCAATAGTCATCATGCTACCCACAGCATAAATAAACTAAGCATTTCAATAATAAATAGCAACATGTAGATACCTTGTGTTCACGATGTTCATCTTCTGCAGAAATGTCAGATGGAACCTGGGAAGTCATATAATATTTCTTATTAAAACAAATGATATAAACATAAAAATATATGCCATTGATTAAGATTCATGTCAACTCAAACAGTCGCATGATGAGAATCTTCAGAGGATTAATTAGGCATCTATGCAACTTTGAATGTTACTCTTAACAATTCATGAAAATAAATACAACCTCCATCCTACTCATAGGTCTTTTTGAACGGAGTTGCATAATGGCATCTACTGTACTGCTTGTTGATGATTCTGTATCTAACCAAAGAAACAAACAAGACATTCAGATATAGGTTACCAAATATAGATCTGAATAGTAACCAGTGAAGTGGAAATAGTTGAAAAACAATAGACAATTGAATCTTGCCTTTGTGTTCAGATGGTGATTCATCATCATACGCTACTTCATGCACCGATTGCCAAACATCCTAAATGTAAAACTAGTCAGCTTTTGCAAAATACAAGCATGAAACTTTACAGTCTGACTGAAACAGAACCCAACGAGACGCTGTGCAGAAGAATTTACCTTACCGAAGTAATCAGTAACAGTGTCAAAAAATGATCCCCCAACCTCATCCTCCAGAGGTTGCAAAACGTTGTGAAAAAATATGTTTATGGAATCAAAGTAAAACTGTGGACGGGGAGAGTTGTGGTCTCCCTCAAATTTAATTATGTTTTTATCCCCCTGCGAATCACAGACCAACATTAAAATAATGATTCAGTAACAAGGCTCAAAAGAAACAAAGATAAAACAAAGGGAACATGAAGTGAAATACATACAAATGACTAAACAACTTTGAATTTATAGAAGACAAATTTTATGAACTTAGCATCAACCATACTTGTTATCTACAAGGTCCAGCCCGACAGAGAAGGAAGTTAAACAAATTTCAGCTAGAACTCTTATTGACAAACTTACCGTATAAGCCTCAAATATACGATCTGAATGATGAGGCTGTATAAAATCATCATCAATAGCATGTCCTAGTAGAGCAGGAACGAAGCAACTCTTGGCCACCTTCAATAGTTCCAAATAATGGATGATATTAAAAAATGTTGATTAAAACACACAAGAGAAAACGAAAATGTATACAATTTTTTTTTTTGCGCCCAATGAGTCCCTCCTATCACTGCATTGGATCCAGAAGACCTATTTAACATATGATCTCTATGTAAATGAATGCCCCACCATGCCATATATAACAAGTTTAGCACGCTCATATTTGAGAATATGCAATTTAAAGAAAATTTATAATACAGCTTAAACGGAGCTGCAATGAAGAAACATGCACAACCGCTCCTCCTTGCCAAAACAATTTTTAGTTTCCTTGTACCTTTCAACAAGTTGAAGCTTTTTATCATTACGACAAAACTAGCTTGTCTAACTGTTCTTTTGGCCAGGAAAGCTTCAACAACCTTTGAAAATTTAATTTGTTAAGCAGTATGAAGTATATCAAAATGAAATAGCTTGTACATGAACGACAGAAGACACTTCAGTGAGTTATTAAGACCAAACTGAGAGCCAAGATTCTGTTATATTTTCTATGATGTAATCGGATTATCCCTCTTTAAATTTTAAAATTTATATATACATATATTAAGATATTCTCCTATCTTTCACTGACTGATCAAAATAATTGAAGTGTTGGAGAACTATTAATGGGGAAAAGTGATAGAAGTTCGTCAGTTTTCTACGTCAAACCAATCGAGCATACATGATACAAACAAGTAAAAGGAACTTCTTTAATTAGACAACCTTTATTGTGTTCAAGTTCGTTATGTCAAATTTTGCCTTCTTCTGGATCGCTTTTCGCATGTATTGGATTGCAAACTTTACCTGTATAAAGGAAATAAAAAGCTAATGTTGATTACCATCACAAGCATGGGAAAAAAAGTATACGCAATTATGCTTCATTGCTTATGCAAGAAATTGATTCGATCAATAAAAGGTCACTCCTAGGACAACAAAAACGTGTGCTTCTGAAAAACAATGAAAATTTTGTGAAATCAAGAGTTGGCCAGATATGTCACGAAGCCCATTTCTTTCAAACAGACTTGGTTCCAAATTATATAATCTCCATGTAAGGAAATAAAATCAGATTTAATTCAAAATTTTGGATAGTCATTCATATATAACTATATTTTCTGATGTTTACTTATTGGGTTAAGGTATATTTTTGTCTTGGAAGTTTCTAGGAAGAGCGTATTCGTCTTGGAAGTTTTTGGTGAAGCAATTTCGCTGGAAGTGTAAAAACAAAGCAATGTACAGAGAGGCAAATGGATGTCCGCCACATAGGATTAGATGCCACATAGGTGTCCATGTCATTCCATCCAAGAAAACTTACAAGGCAAAATTTCTCCTCCAAGAAAACTTCCAGGGTGAAATTTCTCATCCGAACAAACTTCCGGGGTGAAAATGTACAACTTTCAGGGTAACATTATCCCACATGGACAAATATGGGGCATCTTATCCTACGTGGCGGACATCCGTTTGCCTCTCCGTTTAATCTGGGCAAATTGCTATGTTTTTATACTTTCAGGGCGAAATTGCTCCACCAAAAACTTCCAGGGCAAATACACTCCCGAGAAAACTTCCAATGAGAAAATGGACCTTAACCCTTACTTATTTATAATTATATTTCTAAAAATGAATATACCCACAGTGAACTTTGGCAGACGAATTCTGTATGTATCTACCAACTCCATCATTAAATCAACCAAATTAGAGAAGGGACTGTCTAAAACCATTCCTGCAATCGAAGGATCCTCCCCTCCATACATTAGGCTGCACAAAAACATTTGTCATTGTAATGAATATGAAGTCACCAAAGCAAAAAATAGAAATATGGAGTGCTACAAGACCTGACTATAGTAATTGAGTTAGAGGATTTAAAAAAGGGACGTGACCAACACTGTCAAAAATCGTTTTTCTTAAACAGAAAAGTGTGAAAATATATCAGTTGCAATCATTTCCTGGGTCATCACATGTTCAGAACTACAAACCACTTTGACATAACATAACGATTCTCAATTTGAGGATAAATGGTATAGATAATATATTATTCAAGCATGATATAAGTAGATACACCTCCATTCACAAGCCATTCCAGCCACCAAGTCACACTGTAGTCCATTCATTGTTGTTTCCAATGATCATTATCAAAAGATATAAAGAGGAAGTCTAATGGAGAATCAGAAGAGACTAGAGAGTATTAGGGGAGATGTTAATTGTTTGTGGATTAGGGATTAAGGATAAGCAAAGGCATTAGATATTATCTACTGGGTTTTACTCTGAATTTAATTATCCTCTCATTAGGCTTATATTATCCATTTGGTAATCATCTTTTTATTTGTGAAATAATCTTATTAGGAGTTGTCCCTCTCCACACACACACACACACACAATAAAGCACTTAGCAATTAGGGTTATGGCAGATTGCATTCAAGAGGTTCACAACATAAAGGTAAATTGCGTAGCTAATTTAGCAAATCTATCAATGTCTAAACTGCAGCAAACTGCAACGACAAAGTAAAATTTACATCTCTTGCCACAACCCCGGTAAAACTAGTAAGCACAAAATAAGAGTTGAGTTAAGAATACCTAGTCACAGCACCCATGGAGCGACCCCATAAGCCAATCAAAGAGACATTTCCATCAGCCCGCAGATAATCAACCACAGCCCTGAGATCATCCTTCTGAAAACAATAAAAAACAAACAATTAGATAGCCATTTCAAAATGAAGAAAGACAATAAAGCAAGTAGCAGCTATTCACATGCAAACTGTGAGCAAGATGCTGATCCAAATGCAATAGCAGAAGATAATAGAATCAAGTATAATAGTTCAACCATCATATAAATAAGCTTAAAAAAACATAATGATACTTTAGACTCAGGCACAGGGTAAGCTTCATAATTTCTATTGATATATGCAGTACTAAGTTATCCATTTTAACATATTCAACTTAAAACAGTTGAACAAAAAAAATTGAATAGAAGATCCTTTGTCAGGAATATTTAGATTCCTTTTTTGTATTCTCTCTTCTCATCAATAAATTATTTTATATCTGACAAAATCTTTTATAAAAATTCAGAAATCATATCATCTAAAACTAAGCAATGAGAGAAAATGCCACCTTCTGCTCAATCTTACAGGAATAATGCTACTTATCCTACCTTCCTGAATCCCTCCCACTCCCTCTTAAACCAGAAAAAAGATTAAATAAGAATTGCTAAAATTAAACACAAACAAGACTAAACAAATACGATAGGTGTGTTTGGATAGCCCGTTGGGAGAAATGACACAAATTCCGAGGTAAATATGTAAGAGGAATTTTGTCTCGGTAAGCGCAGGAATGGATTTTGGTTGCCCAAACGGACTAACCAAACACACTAGATATTTCTAAAATGGTTATGGAGTAAACATATACTTCGTTCCAACCAAGAGTGACATGTTCCCCTCCAGAAAGTCCTGATCCAGAGAAATCCAGAGTAAAAACTGTTATATTTGAAGGAAGTAAAATTATAGCAGCTTCACTTCCATCAGCCCTGCATCCACTGTCATATAATACAGTACCCAGTCAGCATAACCCAAATGAGTTAAGAGTGTTGTACACTAAAAAATGACCAACCAACATGTGCATTCAGAAAGAAAGTGGTATGGTTTATCAAGTGCCAAGAAAGAGCCTAAAACTAAAAGTATCATTATTGCGACTACCATATGTTGC
>JANTPZ010000025.1:0-13706 GCA_025593235.1 Vachellia pachyceras | reverse complement strand
TATTAATTGCATGCATTATAATTCTCTCAAAATTCTTTCTTAGTATTGGTACGAAAATATCGCTATATGTTGATGCTAATGAAGGCATCAATCAACTACGATAAGTATCCTTGTTCTAAGTTCATTTTAAATGCTTCATTTTCCTGTGTAGTTCTGCCTTTCCAAGTTTCTTTCCCCCTCCCCTTTCTTCCCTTCTGTTTTTGGCACAGAAAGGAAAATTAGATCATATTTGTTTCCTTGTTTTTAGATACAATTTTTTGTTTTTTAAAAATATAAAAATGGTTTGGCTGTTGATTTTTAATTAGGTTTTTTTTTGCAAAATAAAAAATAGAAAATGTTTTTTAAAAGAAAAAAACTCAACAGTTTTTAAGTTTTTGTCATAAAATTAAGGAGAAAGATGACAAGGGAAAAAGGAGAAAATTAGAGAGAAAGGGAGAGTCGTTCTTTTTTTTTTGGCCAGAGAGTGTCGCTCTTATTCACCATATAAAGTATACAAGGGGTGCCTTATAATTATAGCCATAGCTTTATAATATCATGGTAAATCAATTTCATGATTATATAAGATATGATAGGGATATATGAGATCATGAGGGATTATGGGAAATATCGACGTCTACATAATATTTATACCACTCTCCTTTGGATATCAATGACTAAATATGAGCGTCATTAAAAAAATTCAACTAAGAAAAACTTGATGAAACAAAAATTTGTAGAAGAGAAAGAATACAATGTTTATAGATAAACTTTATAGTGTTGTACCATTAAAAACCTTACTAAGAAAATCAAATGTGAAAAATTATAGACAAAGGAAAAAGAGTACATCGTGAATAAGCTTCCACTCTTGACAAGATCAGTGAAGTTTGATGCCATGAACAAATTTTTCAAATATCAACTTCCCCTTTTTGAAAGTCATAAGTGAAGAAGAATTTTAATGAAATATAATTCGTTCTATTATATTTGATATAACCTTTTTTTAGTTGGGTAATACATGCGACATTATTAAGAACTTTTGGGAACATTTTGCTTGAAAATAAGCCATAAGTGGTTTGTATGTGATGTATTACTCATATCAACTATAAACATTCTCAACTTGCTTTATGCATTGCTAGAATTTATGCATCATTAAGTAATGTAGCTAATATAGTTTGTTTCATAGATCATCATGAAATAGTTATACCTCCACATATGGATCATACAAAAATCTAACATTTGCATAAACCATCAGTTTATACATTACTAGCGACGACTTTGATATTCCTCTCTAAATAGTCCAATTAGTGAGGACTATAAAATCCCTCTCTAATTTTTAAATTAGCGAGGAAAATTAGTGATAACTTGAATGTTCCTCTATAAATTATCCAATTAGCGAAGAATATTCAATTCCTCTCTAATTTTCCAAATTAGCAAGGAAAATTAGCGACGACTTTTATATTCCTCTCTAAATTTCCCGATTAGCGAGGAATGTTATATTCCTCTCTAATTTTTCAAATTATCGATGACTTGTATATTCCTCTCTAAATTTCTATAAATAGTGATAAATATTAATTTCCTCTTAAATTCTCTAAGTTAGCGAGAAAAATTAACAACAACTTATATATTTGTCTCTAAATTATTCAATTAGTGAGGATTAATTCTTTCTCTTTAGAAAATGAGGAAAATTAGACAAAGCATACACAATCTTCTCCATATTGTCTAATTAGTAAAGAATTTAGTGAGGACTAATACTTCCTTTCTAAATAATGAGAAAGATTAGTGAGGGCATACATCATCCCCTTTAAATTGTTCAATTAATAAGAAATTATTAAGGATAAATTCATATATATTATTTTGTATTTGTAAAAAACTACTTTCCTTCTAAAAATATTTTCACATTCCCTCCATTTGTGATGAAGCCTCAAAACACACCCCTCTTTGCAAAATTTCACTTACTTCCCGCCTCACATCCACTTTCCAAACAAATATATTACCTTGAAATCAGAGGCCCTCAGTCATCTCTCTCTCGTCGCCTTTTCGCCTCCTAAATCCCTAATTCCTCCTACGTGCCATTCGTCCTCCTCCACATCGTGCTGCCCCCTTTCTTCCTTTCCTCCGTCCGAGTCTAACTTCCCTTCATCCGCTGCTTCTCGCATTCACGTCGCTGCATAGTCATTTCTCCTCCCTCACCCATTCACCTCACGTGCCTTAGGCACTTTAATCCCTTGGCCTCACAATCCATTCTCATTTTTCTTCTTCCTCGACAAACAATATTATGAGCAGAAAGCAAGACAGAGGATTTCAGAGAGACGTCGCTGGAACTTATGATTCTCGACAGAGGATGGGATCAATGGCGCATGCAAGCTTCATTCTTGGTTTAGGTAATTTCCGTGGACCTTCTCCTCTCAGATCTAGCATTACTTCAGTCTGCTTCACTTAAGCCTGATGCAACAATTACATCGACTTGTTATTTTGCTATAATTTTTGCTATTACTTCAATCTGCTTCAGCATCACTTCAGTCTGCTTCACTTAAGCCAGATCTAGCATTTTCACTTCACTTAAGCCAGATCTAGCATTTTTGCTTCACTTAAGCCTGATGCTTCACTTAAGCCTGATGCTTCACTTAAGCCTAATGTATTAATTGTACTGGACCTGTTATTTTGTTATAATTTTTGTTGTTTGGGCCTAAGGGCTCTTATGATACTTTCTGCTTTATTGATTTTCTGATATGACTCGTTTTGTCTTGCTTCTGTCAGGATCATATGTTTAAATTCGAATTTAAACACTTTTTAAAGAACAGTAACTTATCTGAACTGGATAGAAAAGATATTTTAGTTGATTTCATTTCACGATTGTTTGGTTGAAATTGACAGCATAAATCTATACAATTTCACTTTCCATCTAAGTTTTATTGTTTTACTTATTTCAGTATGGAGACCATAACTCTAGGGGGACAAAAGAATTGGAGTCAAGACTAGTGTCCTGGAGGAGAAATCTGCAGCTTGTAACATGCTTTAACTAAAGGCCATGATTACATTCTTCAACAAGCCTTAGAAGGTGAGTCATATTAGTTTGATATCATGCCCATTTTAACCTTGTACATTTACTCTCTTTCCGTCATTCTTGAAGTGTATTGTTATGATATAAGTTGCAGATTTAATGTTTTACAAAACCATGTATTTTGGAGTTGTGCATGAGTAAATTTGAATCTACTGTGATGGGCTTTCTTCTTTTACTGCAGCCTATTTATTCCCTAGCAGCTTAAGTCCTGAGATCCTTGAAGGTTTGCTTGGATCAGGTTTGTGCTAATAGAAGCTGTAAATGTCCCAATTATTATTTTTTTTTTTTTTTGCATTTTTATGGATTACTTATATTGTGCAATAACTCTAGTTGGTGGAGTCATGGCTTTTTTAACACTGCATGAAATGCCGCCACGGGCCTTTTGAAGGTTTTCTTGAATCAAAATTAGTTTGTGTCATTTGACTTATTTCCTTGTGTGTCTTTATATTTGGCATTTACTGTACACATTATTCAGCAATGCTTGAGCTATTATGTTCCGCAAAGTTAGCCATAGAGAAAGGGCAATCCCAAGGTTGGAATGCCTCCTATTTGAAGTTTTTGACAGAGTATTATCCCAGCCCTGGTGGAAGCATTGCATAAGGTAATTGTAGTTCCATTTCATCGAATCTTGGTTTTGCTAATTTTTAATTTGTATTGAGAGGCTGTTGCTGAATAAATATGCTATCATTTGGAGGAATTAGCCTGGCCTCTTAAAGTTCTCATTGTCATGTCATTGGGTCTAACCTTGTGCTTCCTGCTAATTTAGGCCTTTTCCTATTAATTTCTTTTTCCAAATGAAAAGAGAAGCTTGGGCGAACAAATATGTCTGGTATTTTGAAGTTTATTTGAATTATATGATCTTTGTAATTTTGACTGAAATTGCTTGTACTGTGACAACACTTTTTTTTTTTTTTGTGGAATGTAGATGCACTACTAGAGAATCAGTAAAGGTAGTGCTTATTCTTGGTAACATTTTAGATCCTGAGCATCATTCTGCAAAGTTTAATGAAACTACTATTTTTTTGGTTTGGTTGCTCATTTCTTAGGACTTGGTATGAATGAAGAAATTGTTCACTACCTTCGAGATCCTAAGGTAGAAAACTCTGGTGTAAGTCCTTTTTTCTCATAAATGCTTCACATTCAAACTTCTTGAACTTGTATCTATATGATACTTTAACTAAAAAATATTATGTGTTCATTATCACATGTTCTAATAAGGTTATGTTGGTTAACTTGCATTCACCTATTACACGCGGGATCCAGATGCTAATTGTAAAAATTATTCTCTAGATGTCACTGATTAAGTGTTGTGCTGTTTAGTCAAGTTGAAAATAGTTAAAAATTATAACAATCTATGGCTTTGAATTCCTTTTTCGATTGTTTTGGCTAAGTTTTCTGATCATGTGGATATACTCGTGCATTTCATCACATTATATTTGAATGACTTTCATTGTGACAGTGTTTTACTCATCTTGGAGGTAAGCTGCCAAAAGGTGTTTTGCTTGTTGGCCCTCCTGGGACTGGAAAAACAACGTTGGAAAGAGCTATAGCTGGAGAGGCTGGGGTTCCTTTCTTCTCCTGCAATGGAAGTGAATTTGAAGACATGTTTGTTGGAGAAAATGAAGTTACTGCTTATTGAAAAGGAGGTCAAGCTCCTTTTGGAGAGAGCTTATAACAATGCAAAAACTTTTTGAAAGGCCTCAAGGCAACAATAAACTATCTCCTTCCTGAAGAATTTCAATGAACTGTTTTCCCATTTTCTTGCAAAGTTATGTGCAAGTGTAGTTCTTGTGGATCAAGGAAGTAGACACTCGGTGAATGGAAGCGGTGTACAGGTTGCAAGTTTTGCAAATTCTTTCAAGCAACCGTATCCAAATCATTGGTTAATGATGCATTGTTTGAAGTTCTTAACTTTTATATATATTTTTTAATTTTAAGATTTTTATCAGAGACTAGAATGCATGTTTATGGTTAAAGACACTATGTACTTGATATTGTTATTTTAAATTTGATTATTTGGTTAATTGTGTGATTAAACATGATTTGTTTATAGAATATTTGTGTAAATGCGTAGTTGATTCATATTTAAAATAAGTGACGGAACATAAAATTAGTGATGGATCATAATGCATTTAGTGATGGAACATAACGCATTTAGCGATGAAATTGTTAATTTAGTGATGGATAAGTATGGAATAATATCACCAGTTTAGTGATGGAATTAGTGATGGAATTTTTTGTCGCTAATTGTGTCGTTAAAACATCCGTCGCTAAATTTAGTGATATTCGTTTTAGCGATGGATTTTTTTGTCCCTAAATCCGTATTAGCAATAGATTTTTCCGTCGTTAAATCCTGTTTTTCTGGTAGTGATATTTGGATAACTTTAGTAGAATAACCCACTATAAAAAACGGGGTTTTGTGGTCGTTATAACCGTCACAAAAGTACGTAGTATCAGTCAGCAAAGTTGTTGCAAAATTCATTGTGGCAAGCGGTTTTGCAACAATTTTAATGAACCGCTGCTCACATGGTAAAACCCGCTACTAATGTCGCAACGTTTCTAATAAAATTGTTGCAAATAGGAGGTGAAAACGAGAAACACGAGAAATTTGCAACAGTTTGTAAACTGCTACTAATAGAAAGAGCAATTCAAATTGTAATATTTTAAAAATATCTAGTAGTAGTTTATGTACAACTACTAACGTATTAGCAGATGAAATTAAATTTGCTGCTAAAATTTTTGAATGGCTGGCAAAAAAATTAAATTTTCCCGCTAACATGTTATAGCTATTTATAAAACCCCTACATATTCATTTAGAATTCAAAATCCCACTTCCTACCACTTTAGTGACAAAAAATTATTGCAACAAAATAGGTTTTAAACCGCTACTAAAATTATTCATTATTTAAAATAAAAAATCCTTTTGTGGAATATTTAAATATTTTAATTAGAATTTATTATTTAAATATCTGAAAATTTTAAATTTAATTATAAAATAGTGGTCATTAATTAATTAAAATTAAATTTTAAATTATTAAGTACATGGAGATTAAATTGTGGTATAGAAAGTAATGAAATGGTAGATATAAGCAACCTGAAAAAAATTAGTATATTTAACAGATTATTGTCAAATTAACTAACAAGAAATTGCCTATGAGATAACAAAGAGTATGCTTCACTCAATTCCAATGTCTTTGTTTTGTTAAAGAACCATATCTTTTTCAACAAAAAATAAAGAACTATATTTTGCTAATAGGTTAACAATAAATGATATGTTATGACGTGTGTGATTTAAGCAATTTTTCATCTCCTCCTTTGCTAATCTATCTAGATATAAAAAGATCTTTATCCACCTGCAGAGATCTCATAGCCATTAGGATAAATAATGAATGCGACTTATCCATGAAAAAACATTCCCTAGGACATTCCTTATGTAAGTTTCGTGATATACAAAAATTCTATTTTTCAAGTACTCAATCTATAATCCCAAACAAAATTTTGTTTTTCCCAAATCCTTCATTTTATATTCTTTCTTCAAACAATCAATTTCTTTTTGAAGCTTTTAGGAGATCCAATGATGTTGATATCATCAACATAGACAACAGTTATATTAAACAAACTTCAATATCTTTTCATAAAAATGCATGGGAAGGTTGGATGTTTTATATCCTTCCTTCAATAGATATTCATTAAATCAATTATACCATATATGTCTTGATTTATTTAATCCATATAGAGATTTTGAAGGAATCGTTTTCTTCTAGCAACTTTAATCCTTTAGGGAGTTTAATATATTAAGTTTTTGATTTTGTGACTTACCTCATCCAATTCGAACTCTAGGCAACTTTCTCTCTATAGAACCTTGTGGGGCTGAGCTCTTCTCTCTTCAAATATACAAGTTGGAAGAAAACAAACTAAGTAAACAGAAGGAGTGAAATAATCATATTTTATCAAGTGAATTTGTAGCATTTTAGGGGATTTTAGTGCTATTCTTGAGATTTTTTTAAGGTTAATTGCGTTAATTATTATTAATTATGATTATATGAAATTAAGGCCAATTAAGGGTATTTTTGGAAGAAATTGGAATAAAAAGATAAAATAAAAAAATGAAAGAAATTTAATGCTAAAGAAGGATCAAACTCATAAACCCATTTATTTTATTTTATTTTTTTATTTTATATTATTATTATTATTTCTTGTTTAGGTCAACCAAGGGACATTATATATCCATTCATCAATTCCACACGTCCAGGGAATGCACACCACTGTTCATTATCATCCATCAATTCATTCCCCCCACATTCAAACATTAGGCCGCCAGCTGGAAGCCCATCAGACCACACAACCCTAATTATTCCATTTATTCACAAGCAGCACACACACACAAATCCATCTCCTCACCAAAAGAAGACGCTGCCTCCTTCATCCATCGCTGGAAGACCCAGCACCTCTAGACCCTCAGCAATACGCACACTCCAGCCTCGTCCTCCTCCTGTACCTATCGCTATTCCAAGATTTCATCCGTCGCTGTGTACTCCTTCGAATAGATGATACCTTGTGCACGGGCTTAGTAATTTACTTGATGAAGCACCGTACGGCCTAGCAAGATTCGCTTAAATCCTCACTCTAAACTTGCTAGTAAGCATTCCAAAGACTTAGCTTAGTTTTGAAAACTAAGGAAGTCTAGAGAGAGAAACTAGAGAGAGATGGAGAACTTGGGAGAATGCTTATATTGCTCTCAAATGCTTGGTGGTTACAAATGGCCCCCTTAGGGGTATTTGTACTACTCCACCTCCTCAATGGACGATGGAGATTGATTCGATCCTACGGTCTAAAATCATCTTCCAGAACTCTCCCTTGAAATATCTAGATATTTATGCTAAAATATCTAGATATTTTCACATGTGAGGAAAAGTTTAGGGAGTTCTAGAATTCTCTTGAATATACAAGTATTTACATGGGATTTCTAGATAGATCTAGGAACCCTTAGAATGAACCGTGACATCATCCCCCACCTATCCTGATGACGTCCTCGTTGCCTTCTTCTCCTCATAGGCATGGATCTGGTCCCGGAATTGCCACAAGTGCGAAATGGGCTCCCAACTTGCTTCACTTTCAGGAAGTCCCTTCCACTTGACAAGAAGCTCATGAAGCTGAGGTTGGTTAGGCCGGCGCACCCTTCGATCAGCAAGTATCTCCTCAACCTGCTTGTCATGTTGGACCTTGTGCTCATCGGTGCACATCGCGAGATGCCTCTGTCCGGATCTGAGGGATCACCATGATATGACTTAAGTAAACTCACATGGAAGATGGGGTGATACTTGATTCCGGCGGGAAGCTCCATTTTGTAGGCTTGGGTCCCAATCTTCTTGAGCATGGGGAAAGGACCCTCATATCTCCGGAGTAGACCCCTGTGCCTTCCTTCCAACCTTGCATGGGAGTACATCTTGACAAGAACAAGGTCCCCAACTTGGAACTCTCTTGGGTGCCTTTTCTTGTTAACCCACTTCTTCATCTTCTTGGAGGCTTTCTCCAAGTAGGCCCGCGCAATGTCGGCTTGATCATTCCAGTCCTTTGCAAACTTGTATACAGGAGGGCTAGGGCCTTTATATTCGAAGGCAACGGTACTGGGTGTCAAGGGTTGCTGACCCATGACAGCTTCGAATGGACTTTGCCCGATGGACTCGCTTCTCTGGAGGTTGTATGAGAATTGGGCTACATCAAGAAACTTTGCCCAATCCCGGTGGTTGGCACCACATAGTGCCTCAAATAGAGCTCTAAGAGAGCATTCACCCTCTCGGTTTGCCTGTCGCTTTGAGGATGAAAACTGGTGGAGAAGTTAAGCTTAGAACCCATAAGTTTGAACAACTCCGTCCAAGACCTCCCTGTGAAGCGGATGTCTCGATCACTGACTATCGAATGAGGCAGCCCCCAATACTGGACCACATGCTTGAAGAACAATTAGGCTGTCTATTCAGCAGAGCATTCCTTGGGAGCGGGAATGAAGGTGGCATATTTGGAGTATCGATTCACCACCACAATGATCCAGTTGAAACCTTCACTCGTGGGGAGGCCCACGATGAAGTCCATAGAAATGCTTTCCCAAGGATGCTCTGGAATGGGGAGAGGCTGTAGTAATCCAACTGGAGAGGCCTACTCCACCTTGTCTTGTTGGCACATAAGACAAGTCTTCACATAGGCCTCGATATTTCAACTGAGGCCAATAGTAGGAGTCTCCTACAAGTGTCAGTGTACGGTGTAGGCCAGGATGACTGGCCCACTTGCTATCATGACACTCCTTCAACACCTCTCTTCGAAGGTTGCCATGAGATGGCACAAAGATCCGTTGGTCCTTCTTGAGAAGCATCCCATCCTCGACCCAAAATCTACGAGTCTTGCCTTCCTCCACGAGGCTAAGGATGGATTGGGCTATCTTATCATGCTTCATCCCTTCCTTTATACGCTCCCTCAAGCTACTTTGAGGACAACTGATGCTGGCAAGGGTACTTTTACAGCTCAGGGCATCAGCTACTAGGTTAGCCTTGCCTGGCTTATACTCCATGATGTACTCAAATTAGGCAAGAAAATCCTGCCACCGTACTTGCTTAAGAGTAAGCTTCTTCTGAGTTTGGAAGTAGCTAGTGGCTACATTATCCGTCTTGATCACAAACTTGCTCCCAAGTAAGTAGTGTCTCCATGTTCAGAGACAATGAACCATCGCGGTCATCTCTTTTTCCTGCAGCGTGTACCGCTTTTCTGTATCATTTAGCTTCCGACTTTCAAAGGCAATGGGGTGTCCCTCTTGCATTAAGACCCCATCGATGGCAAAGTCAGAAGCATCAGTGTGCATCTCAAAAGATTTGTTGAGGTCAGGTAGAGCAAGTACTAGTTCTTGAGTCACAGCCTTCTTCAAAGCTTCAAAGGCCTGTTGGCACTTGGGACTCTAGTTCCATGCTTGCTTTTCCTTCAACAAATCAGTGAGTGGAGAAGCAACAGTAGAATAGCTTTTGATGAACCGGCGGTAATAGTTCACCAGGCCAAGAAATGATTTTAGCTCAGTGACCTTGGTGGGAGGCTCCTACTCAAGAATGACTTGTACTGTGGCGGGATCCATGCGTAGTTTGTCCCTGCCAATTATGTGTCCCAAGAAAGGCACTTCTTCTTGGGCGAAGGAGCATTTCTCCTTCTTGACGTAGAGTTGATGGTCCTTTAATGTGTTGAACACCATTCTCAAGTGTTCTACATGTGCCTCTAAGGTCTTGCTGTAGATAACGATATCATCAAGATAAACCACAACAAAATGATCGAGGAATGGAGCAAGTACCTTATTCATTAGAGTGCAAAAGGTTTCCGGTGCATTTGTGAGTCTAAAGGGCATGACAAGAAATTCATATGATCCATACCAGGTAACGCATGCCATCTTTGGCTGGTCTCCTTCGGCTATGCGGACTTGGTAACATCCACTCCTCAAATTGAGCTTAGTGAAGTATCTTGCATCTCCAAGTTGATTAAAAAGATCATCGATCCGGGGAATGGGATACTTGTTCTTGATGGTGAACTTGTTGAGTGCTCGATAGTCTATGCATAGTCGAGTGAGCTATCATTCTTCTTTTGAAAAATGACCAGCTCACCATATGGAGATTTCGAGGGACGGATGTACCCTGCTAGCTCCTTCAACTATTTCCTCAGTTCCTCCAGTTCCGAAGGTGCCATGCGTTATGGAGTGAACAAAGGTGGTTTAACTCCTGGCTCCAACTCGATGGCATGATCGACCTCCCTCTTTGGAGGAAGCTTCTTGGGTAGTTTAGTCGGCATGACCTTTTTGAATCGATCGAGTGCCTCCTGAACTGATTTAGGCACCGGGGCCTCCTCGACCACTTCTTCCACCTTCAGGGTGGCCAAGTAGGTGGTCTCTTGCCTCTTGAGACCCTTAGAGAACTGGAGGGCAGAAATTATATTCTTCTCATCAAGTTGTCGTTTGACTGGAACATAGTATCGACGCTTTCCCTCTCCAATGTACATGGAGTCAGAGTAGGACTCCATAATAATCTTGGCTTTGTCAATGAAGTCTATTCCAAGATAGAACTTCTTATTATCCAACGGGGCAATGATGATGTCAGCTTTCCCCTTCCATTGTTGGATCTGAATGGGGGTATCTCGAGCAACTCCATAGATTGGAAGGCTACCGGCATTTACCCCTTGACATAACCTTCCTCTTTGGTATAAGGAAGGGCTATCTCCTCAGCAACTTCTTTAGCCATATAGACAAAGTCTGCTCCAGTGTCTATCATGGCTGACAAGGGTTTGTCATTGATGTGTACCTGTACATACATTCGCCCTCTATGAGACTCTTCACTCTTCGTCTCTGGGGCACCAAGATAAGTTATGGAGGCAAGTTGGGACTCCTCCTTCTTCTCCTTCTCCATGATGAGAGAAGCGAGTTTTCCCTTCTTTGGGCATTCGTACACCCTGTGTGGATCATTGCAGAGGAAGCATGAGATCTTTCGAGGAGCCTCTTCCTTCTTTGTTTGGCCCTTGTCATGGAGACGAGTGGGCTTGTCCTTCTTGGGTGCATGATCACGTTCTCCCCCACCTTTGCCACTATATGTATTCTTCTTGATAGGCCCCTTGGACCATTCTTTCTTATATTCGACTAGGGATTCTGCAGTGACAATAGCGGAGGCCAAGTCCTGGACACCACGCCTCTTGAGTTCGGTCTTGGCCCAGCTGCATAGTCCATCCAGGAAGGTGAAGAGGGAATCCTTCTCACTCTTGTCTGAGATTTCCAAGAGAAACTCTTGGAACTCCTGGACATACTCTCGGATGTGACCTTCTTTGTGCTGGAGGCGGCGGAGTTTGGCCCTGGCTTCGTTCTCCGCATCTTCGGGGTAGAATTGCTTCTTGAGTCCTTTCTTGAACTCATCCCATGTTCGGACAGGCTCTGAGCCTCTGTTGACGTCATCACACCTGCGACGCCATCATACGAGGGCAATGTCTTTAAGGAAGAGGGAAGCGTTGCTTACCTTGTGAGCTTCCTCTGTGATGCCCATAGCACCGAAGTACGCCTCAAGTCCCCACAGGAAGTTGTCAATCTCCCTAGCATTCCTTGCTCCTCCATAGTGAGAAGGTATGGGGACATTTTCCTTTGAGGATGAAGGGACTTGGCCAGCCCCTGCATTGGCCACCGCGGCTATGCACGTTTTCACTTGTGTTACAAGCTCCTCCACTTGTGACCGTCACGCAGCGTTATCGGCCTTGAAGGTTTCTATCTCCTCAGACCACCTCTAGCAACTGCTTGAAGAGCGTCCTGCATCTCGGCCCTTAGTTCTTCTTCATCCTCCTTGGACACGAACCCCTCGATGCGTTGGACAACATCCCCAACCCTTTCGGATGTGGTGGCTTCCAACAAAGCCATCCTCTCCTCCAAAGCAGCAACCACCTCCTTGGTGGTCTTATCCTTGACCTTCTTCCCAGTAACTTGTTGGGGAGCCACGTCGGTCATAGTTGAAGCCATCTCTTTCTCTTAAACCTCGAACTTGGAGCTTGTGCAGAACTTGGCTTTGATACCAACTGTCACGGGCTTAGTAATTTACTTGATGAAACACCGTGCGGTCTAGCAAGATTCACTCAAATCCTCATTCTGAACTTGCTAGTATGCCTTCCAAAGACTTAGCTTAGTTTTGAGAACTAAGGAAGTCTAGAGAGAGAAACTAGAGAGAGATGGAGAACTTGGGAGAATGCTTATATTGCTCTCAAATGCTTGGTGGTTACAAATGGCCCCCTTAGTGGTATTTATACTACTCCACCTCCTCAATGGACGATGGAGATTGATTCGATCCTATAGTCTAAAATCATCTTCCAGAACTCTCCCTTGAAATATCTAGACATTTATGCTAAAATATCTAGATATTTACACATGTGAGGAAAATTGTAGGGAGTTCTAGAATTCTCTTGAATATACAAGTATTTACATGGGATTTCTAGAGAGATCTAGGAACCCCTAGAACGAACCGTGACACTTGGCTGTGCAATTTGGAATTTTCCATGTCAACTCTAGGCTAATTTCATAATTCTCTAATTCAACAATAATGGCAAGAGTTTGAGTCTTCAAAAGGGAGTTTCTAGTTACTTTAATTTCTTATCCAATAATTGTTTAACAATTCCCAGGTCTTAAGGACAGGTTATTATCATCATTTATTCGTGTTTCATTTTCTATTTCTTTTACCAAAATTAATTTCAATTATTTTTATAAAAAATAAAAAAAATTGTTTTAATTTCAGTTTAATTCATACTTAGAAAAATTTCTCAAATTAATTTTCAGTTTAGGTTACTCGCATTTAATTATTAGGAATTAATTTCACTATTTTTCGGCTCCTCAGAGTGAACACAACCCGGATTTGTGTTATATTACATTAATTCGGTTAAATTATTTTTTGACATGGTCTAAGGCGACTAAATTGTAGGATTCAATATCTTGAACTTGTTGGAACCTTGTTTTGATGATAACAAAATTATGATAAAAGATTACAAAAATGATTTCAGAATCCAAGTTTGAACTTGTTGATTCAATACTTCATGAAGTCACTCGAGTGTTGTGTCAAAGTGTTGACAGTACTCGAGCATTGGAACTCAATACTCGAGCACTGCACCTTTTGATCTTAAGAAAATT
>JANTPZ010000023.1:39955-64618 GCA_025593235.1 Vachellia pachyceras | reverse complement strand
ATCTCACTATTATTTATTTTGATTTTCTTGCTACCTAATTTTAAAGGTAATAAAACTAGAACATGAAAGTGAATTCGTATGTAAGCAGCTTCTTGGGAGTTTATGATTTTCCCTTCATTGCCTCTTCCATAACATCGGTACACTGATATCCTCTAACAGTAACAAATCCCACGCTGGTTCAATAGAGAAGTAAAACTAATACCACTCGACCACTTCCAAGAACAACATCGATCGACATTATTCACAATTTATTCATTATTAATCAATCAAAGTCTCAAACAAGCACAATGAATGAATTAACAACTACTATGAATCAAGAAGTTTACAATCCGAATGTATGAATTAAATCCACTATATGAACTTGCATTGAGCTAACAAGTCTGAATCATGCGTAAATCCCTTCAGCACAGGATCTATTAGTGCATTAAAAGAGAAGATTAAATCTAGATAGGTGATTCAGTGAGAATAAGGAACTCCCTGTAAATAGGCTCTGATTCCATCTTCCTCCCAAGAAAGCAAAAATATTAGCCGGACAAACAAGATAAGTTCACATGACTCCCATCATAACCAGCTGTCTATTTCTTTTTTTTTTCTTTTTTTGTGAAGCTGTACGGACGTTGGCTTCAGCCAACAGTACTGTTGGCCGAAGCATGTGCCACAGAGAGCAATTTATCTTTGTTGGCTTCAGCCAAAATTTCTGTTGGCTGAAGCATATGACACATAGAGCATTTTGAGGCCTTGATCCTTCAACATTCCTGCATATTAACACAAATACACATGAATAGGGATTTATAGTGTGGTAAAATATCTCAAAATTGGGAGCAATTTCCTTTAATCTCTTTTTTAACATAAATGTCATTTAATTAACCCAATAAGGCTCAAATAACATGCTAAAGGGTTAGTATTCTTCATGCAAAATATGGATTTATCACTTTCTCACTTGGGTGGCTCGTCCTCTCGTGCATCTTCCACTCTTGACTTCACCTTTACAGTCACACTTCTCCATCTCTGATTCACATTTCTAGTGTTCATTCCACCATGGAAGATGGAGAAGTTAAGGTTGTTATTGCTGCTATTAGCTTCTCCATGTCCAACTAGGTTCACCATCTTCCTAGGACTAAGACAGAGCCTGAGCCTCGTTCTTGACAAGGAGTTCTTGTATTTCATGAAATCTTTTATAGATTCATCTCTAGATTCGATCGGTTAATCTTTGAGATATGCTTTTGTAATCTGACTATATTTTTTTCTTCTCCATTATTGTATGCAACTCAACTTGATGATATTTGTTCGGAGAGTATCTTCTTAATCTAAAGTAGCTTCATTTTAATCTTGAAGTGACATTGTTTTAGATTTGAATGTTGTCAATGATTCATTAAGTAATATCACTTACTATTATTTTCGGAAGTGGTTGAACATTTAAATTTCTATCTGGCTGCTAGATAATATGAGGAAATAATTTCTTCTCTAATACAAAGAATTCATAAATTTAGGAAGGCAATGAACGCATAATCTTAAATCATATGAATCGTATATTGATAGTAATTCATTAATCTTTAACTCTCACAGTTGTTCTTCATTTCAATAACAAATAAAATTGAAGTAAATACACTTAAAGATGTTCTTAATCATTTAAGAGCTGATTGATAATTAAAGGCATTTAAGAAATGGAAGTTTAAAGAATATAGCTTACTAAGAGATCGAACTAGGGCTTGCACTATTATGCTATATAATTTTAGCAACCTAGTAAATTGATTTGCTCTTGGCAACAGAGTACATTACATACACACCACTTGTGGCTTATTTTTAGGTAAAATGTTCCCAAAAGTTATTAATAATGATGCATGTATTACCCAACTAAAAGAAGGCTATATCAAAGGTAATAGAATGGATTATAATTCATCAAAATTCTTATTCACTCGTGACCTTCAAAAAGGGGGAGTTGATATTTGAAAAGCTTGTTCATGGTATCGAATTTTATAGGCTCAAAAATATCAAATGATCTTGTTAAGAGGGGAAGCTTATTCATGGTGTATTCTTTTTCCCCTTATCTATGGTTTTTCACATTCGATTGTCTTAGTATGGTTTTTAACAAGACAACACTATAAAGTTTATCTATAAACATAGTATTCTTTTTCTTCTACTAATTTTTGTTCCATCGGGTTTTTCTTAGTTGAATTTTTGTAATGAGGCACACGTTTAATCATGGATATCCAAGGGAGAATTGAATGAATTTTATGTAGATGTTCATATCTCCCCATAATCCTCATGATCTCATATATCCCTATCATATCTTCTATAATCATAGAATTAATTTACCCTAGTATTGTAAAGCTATGGCTATAATTATAAGGCATCCCTTATATACTTATATGGTGAATAAAAATTACTCTCCGGCAAAAAATAATAATAAGAATGACTCTCTTGCTCTCTAATTTTCTTCTTTCCCCTTGTCATCTTTCTCCTTAATTTCAGGACAAAAACATAAAAATTGTTGAGTTTTTTGTCTTTTAAAAAACAATTTTCTATTTTTTATTTTACAAAAAACCTAATAAAAAATCAACAGTCAAACCATTTTTATATTTAAAACAATAAAAAAAATTGTATCTAAAACAAGGAAACAAATATGCTCTAATTGTCCTTTCTATGCCAAAAACAGAAGGGAAGAAAAGAGAGGAAAAGAAACTTGAAAACGCAGAACTACACAGGAAAATGAAGCATTTAAAATGAACTTAGAACAAGGATACTTATCGTAGTTATTGGTCAAAAAAAAAAAGGATACTTATCGTAGTTGATTGATGCCTTCAACAGCATCAACGTATAGAGTCCTGATAAATTACTTAATAATACTAATTATTATAATAATAAGAGTTGTACTGTGCCACGTTATAGTCTATCTGATCAAGTGACGCAACATCCATGGTGGCATAGTAGTCCTGACTCTGGCTGCAGTCTGAGCTTCCGCCTCTTCCTCCTCTTCTGATTCTCTTGCTTGTAAATTGGCACTAATGAAGAATCATAACAAATATCAATAAATATTGGCAAAAAAAAATAACAAATATCAATAAAGAAATTTGAATTTTTGTTCTTATACAAGTAACATTCCTAGCCTTCACCAACTAGACTAGTTGGTAATTGCCTTTTTTTTTTTTTGCCTTTCGTATTACGAAGAGTTTGAGAAATAAAAAAAACATTTAATGTTATCAATGGTAGGATTTGTTGTTAGTTATATTCTATATGTGTGTGTTGATATTTATGTTGTTCATCAATCTAAAACTTTGGCTAAATTTTCATACCAATACTAAAAGAATTTTGAGAGAATTATAATGCAGGAAATTAATATAATGTTGATTGAAGAAACTTTTCCTCATCAAATTGTGAAACTCTCACCAATTTTTCCTAGTGATTCCTCCGTGCCAAAGATAATATATCACCAAACTAAATTATCTTTTGAAGAAATCTACCCACCAAATATTAATAAAAGAGTCTAATGCTGTCTAAAGATAAACGGGCCTGTAAAAAAATAAAGCAAACATTGATAATGTGATGACAACTGTACTGAGAAAAATTAAAATTAAAAGTTAAAACTAAGAATCTGTAATCTAAACAAATTCTGTGAAGAATCATGTTACAATATCATATATATCTTCTTTAAACTAATTTTTGCAAACTTCATTAATCTAATAATACACACAAATATTTCAAAATTTATATAATCTAAAGTAGTTTATTTAACTTCATTAATTTTTAAAAAATTAATTGGGTTTACAATTAAAGATGGAAGTTAATATCATATATACTTTTTTTAATTGCCTTATGACACATGGTAATGGAATGGGAATATTGTAATGTTCTGATTTCTGCAAATAAACTGCTACACACTGTACTTAATTTTTAAAGTAATAGTATATAACAACTTCAATATCACACATAATTTTCTTTAAAGAAACTCATCTCCATATTTATTATTAGATAATCTAATTAATGACAAACATAAATAAGAACTTCAATTTGGTCCTTAATTATCAGAATTGATCATTCGTATAACTTCTTGACTAACATTCTAGTCTCCCATATTTATCATCCATGTTTTGAATCAGTTATAGATTTCAAGTTAAAACGTTTCACAAGTCCTATGTACACTTTATGTTCAGGAGAGGAAAAAAAAATAGAGGGAGAAGAAAGATATATAAAGATATATATATATATACACACACACACGTGTGTGTGGGGGCAGGGGCGAGAGAGAGGTACCCGAGAGTGAGAGTAGGTAGTTGCGCCTGTGGTTCAGGTGCATTGAAGCCAGATAAGTTTTGTCCTTGAGTGCACTTCTTCTGTGGATTTTCAGTCAGTGTCTTTTCCTTCTCCTTTACCTATGGATACATATACAAACAGTTATAACAGTACTGAGTTTGTTTGGATAATCCGTTGGGAGAACGGACATGGATTCTGAGGTAAATATGTTAGAGGAATTTTTTCTTAGTAAATGTAGGAATGGCTTTTGGGGAGGCAAAAAGCCTCCCCAAACAAGCCCATTAGTGTTTTAGAATACCGTTTCTAAACGGTACAAGTAAGTCGAGACAAAATCATCTTAAAATCCATTAAAACTAACTTAAAATTCGTAAAACCATCTTGAAATCCGTAAAATATTTCAGAATCTGTAAACTCTTTTCTTGAATTTTCAATCACACTATATTTTTAATAAAATAAGTAGTAGAATGGGCATTTTTTTCTCCGGATTTTGCAAATGATTTCTAAGAAAAAAAATACAGTTTCTGCAGAAATGATGTGTCAACTTTTTTATTTTGAGAGTTCTGTCAGTAACATTTAACTAGAGATATTTTTTTAGTTTTAAAAATAGAAAGAAAGATTTATATGATTTCAACAAAACTTACATGAGATGGATCAGATAATTAACATTATTAGTAGAATGCCTACCTTCTTTGCTAGTATGTTGTTTTGCTCCTGCAATGCCTTCGTCTGTCATGTGCACACTAGAGAGTTATATTTGCAGCTATATATTCACAACATTTTTTGGTAATAATATATATATATATATATATTCACACCACCACCATCATCATCATCATCATTCTTTTTTACCACATAACAACATTACTATTCTTTATGAAGAAACCATCTTGAAATTGAAAGAGGAGCTAAATGCAGTTCTCAAGCAGATAAGTTAGGAGTTTATCTGTCTTTGAGGGATAACATAATCCAAACTTAGCTTGCAAATATGTCAAAAAAATATACGAGAATGAACAAATCTTTAATAACGATAAGTTCAATTATGAAATTATATATATATTTTGAAGGTTAAAAAAAAATATATGTAAACATGATGTCACCGAATCATTTTATCTGCACGCAATAATATTCGTAGAGTATAAGTGCATAGAAGAGTGTGTTGCCACTTACCAGGGGCTTCTAAACGCACAGAGTTCTGACACATGAGTACATTATGGCTTAGATTCTTTTGTACTTGTATTTGCAAATTTCAAAGAGCATTTTAAATATTTGGCCTCAAAATGATATAAAAAATAGGAAAATTAGCCCCTCAAGTTATCACATTTTGGTTTGATATCCATACTTTTGATCTCTAAAAGAATAAAATATTCATACTTAGATTAAATTATATGAATTAATATTTTAAATAAAATAAAATTTGGGGATCAAAACTAGTAATTCTAAATTTTTGGGATCAAAATGATAGCAAATTTGATTAGATTGAGATTATATTAACCCTAAAAAATATTATCAAAAGGTTCCAAATTAATAGTGAAACTATTTGCTATATTGATGTTCAATATTCACTCCATAACATTACAAGTAACCTTTAGAGAAATTTAGTCTTAGGTCACAAATAAACAAGTTATTTAAGAAATGGTCATATGGAAAAAAATATTTAATGAGAGGTCCCATTGTCAATATGAGGTATTGTCAACACAATAAATAACTTGTCAGTAATATTTTTCAGAATGAAAACATTAATTACTTTTAATGTTATGCAAAATAACTTATGAGATATAAAATCCTTATAAAAGATATATGCCTTATAAAAGGAGATGGAGGAAAGTATAATGGTTAAGTTAATATAACCCTAAGTAGGATGTTTTCAAGAGAAGATAATCCATTTGCAAGTTTCAAATTCTATTGTATGTAAGCTGCATTACACTCTATCCACTCTTTAATATAATTTACATTATAATCCATCCGATCACTTATAATAAATCTTAATTAAAATTCAGAGGAAAGAGGAGTATCTTTTATGAAATTATGGATAATACCTCTTAATCTCAGCCTCGGTGTAATGCATGGGCCTCAGATCTAGTTCTATAGATTTTAAAATCCTTGTAATTACATGGTACTTATTTCGTACCATTCCAAAAGTTTGTTGTGCTACAAATTATATCCATTAATTCAAGTTCTATTTCAACTTCTGGACAAGGGGGAAAAACAAAACAAAACAGTACTCATGAGTTTCACCTCACGTAAACTTACCTTCTTCTGATGCTCCGAGATAGATTCATTCATCAGTTGGTTCTGCGTTAATAAAATATTGGCCACTCAATCATTATGGCTGTACCAACTAGAAACTAATAATTAGTTATTATATAATTGTAATTAAAATTAATTAATCCTGCTTCACTTGTATTACTTACCTTTCTCATTCGAATACGCTTTATAGCTGTGTCGATCTGTTGCTCTAAGTTCTGAAGCTCTCTCAAACTCAAGATATCCAGATCATGTCCTCCATAGTTCCTAAATTTAGGATGATATATATATATTAGTTATTTCCGTTATTCTCTTATAATTGGTGTTTATTATACTGTATGATTTATCTAGAAAGGGTAAAGCTTGTCTTCTTTTAACTTGGTAACCCCTTCATTAATCCATTCATAAGAGTCACTTTATTAATCCATCTCCAGCACATTGGTATTATATTGTTGTTTGTGGTTTCTTATATCTTAACCTTCAAGCAACATTTCATCAAAAAGTTAGAAAGGAAACTGAATTTGAAATAATGATGTTTTTATTAAATAGGTGCAGTAGTGGAATTATTGCACTAACAAATTGAAAAATAAGACTTCATATTATATGGCAAGAGAATGACTCATTTTGAGTTAATATCAGCCGTCCAATTAATCTAGACGGTCCACAATATTTTCTGTTATCAAAGATAAAAATTATGACAGACAAGTATAAATCATTGACACTAATTAAACGGTTAAATTTTACCCTAAATAACAATTATTTTCTCGGTCAATCCCAGAGAGTAGATGGCAAGTATGAGTACCTTATGTTCTTCTCCAAGATTTTAGCCTTGGTGTTAAGTTTGTAGAGCTCTAAGGACAAGTTCCCCTATTCACACAACCCATGAGAGTTAATCACATAGTGAACAACGATCAAATGATCTTTTATTAAGAATTAAAATATATCTAATTTGCTTATCTTCAAATTAATTTAATTTAGATGGTAGAATAACATATTAAGTTGCTTTAAAATCAATTAATGAATTACATAAAACCTAGTTACATCTGTTATGTAATAATAAGACATGTCTATATTCATATATAGGCTAACACCACGAAATATAAATTAAATGTTTTTAATATTTCTGGTTAATTATATTTTTTCCATTTATATTAAGTACAAAGGATTTAAATTAAGTGTATCATGGTCAAACAGGGGGAAATATAAAACTTGGAAATCAAAATTCATAAAATTGATAGTCAATTTAAAAACTAAAATCTGTATGAAGGACATTGGGAAAAAGTTTTCATTAACCTAATGCATGTTTTTTTAAACAGTTATAATCTGATCGTTCTGATTTCATGTGAAAATATTTTAAATTTACTACTATCTGGAGAAAAGAAAAATATTGCAACATTGAGAAAAATATGCTATATTTTTTTTTGGAACATAGTGATAATTTTCAGAAACAATAATGCTAACATATTCCTAAAATTTTTTGACAGATTTTAATTTTTAGGATGTTTGATTCTCAACTGAGTTGTTTTGATTCGATCATTGGTAACTGTTCCTATGTGTTTAAAAATAGTCTCACTTAAAAATAAGTTATAAATCGATCGTCGCATGTTTTATTCATGGTTCCCCTTGATTTTATTAACTTCGGTAAATTTTGTACTTAGTCTAAGTAAACAAAATTTCATGATTAAGCAATAAAGTAAGATTTCTTTTGATCATCAATATAAGATCCAATTAACTAATTTGAGAAGATTATAGAAAGCAAATAAATTAATTAAAGTGTTTATTGCATGACTTATAAACTGATACAATCTACAGATACACATATATTATTAAAAAATATTATATAATATATACTATAATTAAATAATTTATTTAATTTCCTTAATCTATCAAATTAGTCAAGAATCGGAGCTAGTAGAAGGTTATGTAGTAGAAGAAAGGTTACTGATTTAATACCTGAGATTCCCTGTTAGCCTCAGCAAGTTCTTCTGTGTGCGCTTGTCTCTCATATTGTTCCAAAATGCCATCCAAGCTGCTCCACAAAATAAAATTCATTTACAAACTTCATTTGGATCTTAAAAAATTAATGTGTGTTGTGGGGACATAAAGGGCAAAAAACCTCAAACCCAAATTGACTTCATTTTGTATCAACAACAAAAAATGAAAAAAAAAAAGAATGATGGCCACTGGCTAGTTTCCCAATTAATTGAACCAATTAGTTCAGTCCAAATTTGATAACCTTAATATAAATATCAATGACATAGCATAAGAAATTAATAGAATAAATCTTATATTGAGGATTAAAAGTGGCACAATAATCACAATTCTAATAAGTGTTCTCTTAGCAGAGAAGAATCAAGTGGAGACAGAATGCAATAATGAAGCAAACCCTAGTTCCATGAGCAGCTAGTTGATTGCTCTCTCTTGTATATTCTACACTTATCTAGATGCATAACTCGGTTTGTTTGGAAAAACTTATTGACTCTCCAAAATCACATTCAACAATATTTTTTCGTAAAACGAGATAATCTCCTCCACATATTTACCTCGGTGTACGTAAAAGTATTTCTTTACCGCGTTCTCAAACGGACATTTTTGTTCCCAAAAGTTATATCTATGTACATGAACCAAAACATTTTTTGTTGCTAAAAAACAAGAAGAACAGGATCAAGAAGAAGAAAGAAAGAACCACGTTTCCTTTTGTTTTGGTCAAAGAACCAAGCATTTTAGATAAATTCAAGAAGAGAGAACAAAGACAGATTCAAGTCACCAAATCAACTCAGAATACAATATTGTGAATCATATCAGGTAATTATTTCCAACTTCCCGTATTTCAAAACAACCAATTAAGTAATTTTAATTTCTGTGAATATATCAATAAAAGCTCGCTCTGAGAATTCAAACTGTTCCAGACTCTGAATAGTACGACTTATTTTAAATTACGTACGAATGTACAAAGCTTTACTTTCCTTGTTATGCTTTCAACAAATTAGCACTACTTTTGAGTAATTAAATTTGATGGGTAAAAATAACGTCATAGGTGATTTATGCTTCTTATATTCTTAAAAAAAATCTTCTTAAATACCTTGGGTGCTAAACTATGATATATTCGTTAATGTTATTTTTATTAAATATGCTATATTCTTGATAGTATATTTGTTCCTGTGTAACAAAGTAAAAAATCTGACGTGGTAGATCATATTTCCAAAAGTCCAAAATCCTTCTGCATGTAACCTTTTGCTCATAACATATTGCAAGTTGATATTTGTTATGCACACTCATTTTAATCATAGTTATAACTTAGGCTACGACATAGTTGGCCAAAAAAAAAAAACTTAGGCTACGACATATACTCATCTTTAACATGTTGATGTCTCCTTTTTCAAAGCAAGTAGAGAGAATTTTTTTTGGGACCTGATCAAGTAAAGAGATCGGACACTTAGCAAATAGAGTCGTGTAGATTATATATATATATATATATAAAAGACAGGACATGACATCTGAAATGACTTTAGTATAAATTAAAATGTTTGCAGTTTGATTATATTGTACATCTGCAATCATTCTTCGACCTATGAAACTTGTACTAATGAGCCTGGTAATCATTTATTATATTTTTCACAACTCAAATTATCTAAGCTTTTTCCCCTATTAAAATATATTTTTTATTTTATAATTTCACAAAATTTATTTTATGTTTTTCAAATAACATGTTGTGAAAAATACTTATAAAGTGTCCACTAAAATGTGGGTTTTGGTGCATAAAGATCATCCAAATAAATGAGACAACAAATTTTATTTAAGTTATTAATGAACAATTAGAACCTAAAATAGAAGTCTCTTTTTTTTTTTACCAAGTAAAATAGAAGTATCTCTCATATAAAACATATAAGAAAAATGAAAAGTATCAAATCCTAACCAGGTATCTGAGGCTATTTAGATAAACGTAGCATAAGAGAACAAAAGGATAAAGTAAAACAGCATAACAACTACATTTTTTTGCCAACTAAAAAAGCCATTAACATTAAACACAACAACCATACAAAGTCTGAAAAATAACCATAACAAGCAACCAACCTAAATACAACCAAACTAAAAACACAGAGAAGACAAACATTAAAAGGTACGACATTACAGCAAGACAAGCCTCTATCATCAAACTAGGCTGTGATGGATCTAGAGATACCCAATTTGAAGGGTAAGAGCCGTTCCAAGAAGCTTTGACGAACCACCTGGCTGCCAAATATGCTTCCAACAGAATCCATAAATAAAAAAGGTTCTTGATCAGATTCCTTGAAGTAATAACCTCAAGGAGGCCAATAATCATAATGATGATAAGACTACTACAATCATCATGATAATAAGGGATAGTATCACCACTCCAGCCTGAAGAAGAACAATGTTTTTATACACACTGGACAGGCCCATGTTTTGCCGGTATAAGAACAGTGTGTCCATTCTCACTGAACAGGCACATGTCAAGCCCTAGATGAATAGCATGTACAATCCCACTAAACAGACTCGAGATAATGATTCTAACCTGGCCCTCACATTGCCTTGCCTTAAGCTTAGCAACCACAAAAACCACAGCCATCAACCCAAAGGAGAAAGCCTCACACCCACCAAAACCAATCACAGGGAAGAAATCCTCAACCAAAAATTAGCACTGTGACCATCCATTCCTTCTCCTCTTTGCCTAAACACATTCCACATCAGACCAACCAAAGCAGAGGCAGCAAAGGTAAAACTCCTAAGAATATGAAATGCTCTAGTCAGACCAAAAAAGCACTTAATTATCTGATTCAAAAGACAGGTGAACCAAGCTACATCCGGTTTCAATACCCTTCTATATATAACAATACTTAAGCAAATGTATCCAACAACAAACTTAGCCAAACTACTCTTCTGCATACTCAATCCCGAATCAACTGTGTAAGCAAATATTTGAGCATTGGGAAGCTACTTACCTCCTGATCCCTAGCCTTCAATCTGTCCTTCTCTAACCTTCTCTGCTATACTTCCTTCCACCATAATCTTCCATCGATTTGAAGCACTTGACTTCCATCGGTATGCCACTGCAAGAAGACTATAGCAACCCCTAATCCCTGAGACCGTGTAGCTCCTTCTTATGCCCAAACCCTTGCGCCAACATTATCACCATTAGCTACAAGACTTGCCGGCGTTACAGACAGTGAGACTCTGGTCAAGGAAGCATCGATGGATAACCGCGTTACCTGGGTCTCAACTGTTCCGGCGACGACAACATTTAGGTGAGTCACCTCTCGACCTTAGTTGAGCTTCTCCCGATTTTCCTCCCTTGACCTTGGAGGCACCACAGGAGATCACTATCAGAGGTCATCGTCCCAGAGCAAAGCCCACCGACCTCTAAACGACGATCCCCTCCGCCTCTGTACTCGCTCCCGCCAGATAACGTCTTCGAAACCAAGATCTTGAAGAACCACACCATAGAAAACACCCACCGCGAAGTGACAATAGAAGGCAACCCACTACCAGAAAAATGTCATTTAGTGACGGAAAAATCCATCTCTAAATGGCTATTTTCCATCAGAAAATTTCCATTTAGCGACAGAAAATATTAGTGACCCTAATTTTAGCAACGGATTTTCCATCGCTAAATGACATTTTTCTGGTAGTGACCAGATCCTCCAAGGATGATTGCAAGGAAGATGACCAGATCACTTCTGCTCACCAATCTTGACAATGCAAGAACAAAGAAACCCTAGCAGAGGGGGAAAAGATGACCGGATCCTCCAAGCATAACAGCTACATGATCCAAGACGCAATATTAAAAAATTGTTGAACGAGAGTACAGTCCCAGGCAGCACAGAAAAAGTGGACATAAGTCCCTAATTAAGGCTCAACAACATAATCCTAAACAAATAAAAAACAAAATTATATGCCCAAATGATGATACTTAGGATATAAAGGGGTTAAGCAAGCCTAAAGTTTCATTTAAAGGGGAGCTTTAGAGGATAGAATTTTGCATATGAAAATAATAAGAAAAATAAGGCGTATCTAAGCCTGTAGCAATCCAAACCAAGCATTTTAAGCTATCATTGCGGAATCCCCTTTCCAAAAAAGTCAGTATGAACAATTAGATTTTGGAGGACTTGAGTGCTTTAGTTCCAATTTTTGCCTTTCTTAATTTATTTAGAGGATAAATAAATGCACCTCAAATACCAAGAAACTTAATAGCTATATATAGCGAGTTTACTACTTTTTCCCATCTTGAATATAAAATACAAATTAAATAGCAACCTTACTACTATAAGTTAATCTTCTTAAATTTTTCATAAATTAGAATTGTTGATTACAAATGGCCACCATGATATTTAATACATGCGCTTAATTCAAGGTTTTTAATAAAGAGCATCACTAAAATAAATTACTTAATACATTAGTTAATAGCTACTTTGTTTATTATATTTTGGACCAAGATAAGCCTTTCAAAATCCTCATAGTATATTTAAAACGAGGAAGTAAATTTCTAGGGACTAAAACTATTTGCCATTAAATCATATCTGCACAAAACGATAAGCCTCCTATATTTAAAAACTTACACAGAACGGAATTGCCTAAATTAAGTGGTCCCAAACATATTTGCTAGGGTTGATATCATGCATTAATCCCTTTATGACTTTTCGTCCATTTCCTTCATATATAATTAAATGGTTAATTATGTTTTGTATATTTTTTCATTTTCTTATAATTTAATTTAAACAAAGGCTTAAGTCGGGATATAGGGCATCATTGGACCTAGGAGTGTAAACAAGTCATGATATTTTCAAGTTGAGGTTATTATGGATTTGTTTTGGGTTTGGCTCCTAATTGAACGAGCTGAAGAATATAAACATTCTTGGCTTCTTTTATTATAAGCTCCACTCATATAAGCTCTTTGAAATTACACATGAAACAATTTCAGAACTTGAGTGAAGATAATGGATACAAATTATTATATAATATATATATATATTCCTAGGCTAAATCCCATTATCTCTCAATAATAGAGTTATATATATATAGTATTGTATAGAATTGTCTTCTTAATTAATTATTCATGAACCTAATAGTACTTGATTTACTCTTTCATAGAATTTTTGCTTCAATTTAATTCTTCAAATAAGAATACCTGCTACCTTGCTACTTGTCAATACAACTATTATCATTATGAATAATATCTATGTGCATAAAAACTACTTTTATATGTTTTTTTTGGCTAGCGACCATTATACACTATGTGAATTAACTAACAGTTTCAATAACAACTACAATAAATGAACACTATTGATAATAACATATTTGTGAGAGAGAGAAAATCCTTGTTATGTGATGAATCAGATAAAGGTAACAATTCTACCAGGGATTAAAAAAACTACCCCACACACTATAATAACTTTGATTTACAAATAAGCTTCCATTCCTCAAACTCAAATTTTCATTAAAAAATTGTAACTTGTCAGTGAGGTGCTTGCATTACATGGAACCCAACGAAGAAACCACATTGTTCACAACTTGTGTGAACACTATAACTCTCTGTTACAAGTTTAATTATTTATAACAAGTTTCTATTCCTAACACAAGTTGTTCATAAAAGGTTTTTTATTTCAACCTAACTAGGTAGGTGAATTGCATGGAGCACAAAGATGGAGCCACATTGTTCACTACATGTGAATATAGTGACTCTATTGCAAATTCAATTATGCATATTAATTATGATTGGTTGACTGCATAATTATTAAAGTTTTCCACATAGGATTGAATTGGCTAGAAATTAAAGTAAACTAAGGTTTGCTTCTTTTTTTTTTTTTTTTTTGGCGTTAAAGTGTGATTTGAAGAGCCGATAATGGGACAAATGGAAAAAGCACGATACTAAAATTTGGTTGTGTGTGTGTGTGTGTTTTTTTTTTGTGACAGAGATGTATAATGCCTATGCCTAAATGTGTATATATATGAAACACATTAGTTTACCGGGAAACATGATCATTCTTGATCTACACCAAAATAAAGATCTCTTAATTAACTTCATTTATTAAATTATGAATTTGTTATAACTTTTGGTTCTAATGGTAGTACAGGAATAATACAGATGCTAATTTCAAACTATATTGCAAAGCAAATAACTCGTTTCACTTTATTAAACATGGCTCACACTTAACAATTCCACTAAGAATTAAAATACGATGTTGTCGTACGCCATATTAAGAGAATTGTACTGTCTTTGGATATTTAAATCTTAAATTTCCTGCTTCATTTTTAATAGTTTTTGGGATTTGAGAGAAAAGGGTAAAAAAAAGAGGGTATTAAGGCAATCTGTTATCCTGTTTTCATTTTTCGAAACAGTGAAAGGACACAAGCTGTTTCCTTTAAACACCTCAATGTATATTTAGCCTAATTAAGTTAGTTGTTTTACTACAAAGGATGAACTTTTAGTCTTCATTTGTTCACCATCTTGTTATACCCATAAGTGTACTTTCAAATGTATTAATATGAAACATAAGCCTGCTCACAAAATGACATTCCAAATTTTCCTGTGATTTTAACACTTGTGTCAATAAGCAATAAATGGATAGTGAAATTTATTTTTATACTGATATCTTAATTGGTTCATATTGATTATTTGATCAATTATGAGTAATGGATCACTCTTGTCACAGGATATATGGGTGTTGCTTAGTGAGATTTTTGTCTTTATAGATCCAAATTAAAGCAAAAATGAATAACTTTAAGGGTATCAAAAATGGATTTACTTTAGATTTGTTATAAAATATGAATCTCATTATAATTGCAATCATGTTGCTATGACTAGATAGCAGTTTTGAAATTTAAACAATAATTATTACATTATTATAATTGTGTAACATCTAATAATTAACAACCGTCAAAATCAATGTGCAGTTCTGTGAACCTTACATTTCTGTCTAATCAAAGACCCAAATTCTCATAGAAGTATTTAATATACTTAAGGGCAAATCTCATGATTTTACCCTTCTCTTTATTTATCAGAGAATAAAAAATTTAAAATAAATAGATATTTTAAAATAGTGGCCTACTCTTAACTAGACATGAAGTAGCAATATTGGATAAATCACCAAATACTAGGTTATTACACCAAGGATAGCGACATTACCCCCTTATTAATATATGCGCAATGCTCTACGGTATCTCGCTATTTGGTTATAATCATATGTTAGGTGTGTGTGTACCTTTAATTTATAATTTATAAATAAAGAAAAATATATACCAAGTCTACCAAATGCATATCTATAGAGCTAAGCATGGCACTAGATAGATCTCAGACATAACTTCATTTTTTTATCATTGGAATCTATGAATGCGCTGTCTCATCTAATTAAAGATAAGAAAGAGGTAATAAAAAGTCAGAAAATTTTGGACTAAACTAGCAAGCACAGTCTAAACATAACATACTTGTCTCAGTTCGAAACAAGAGATCAGAGAAAGATTATAAAATAATGAAGTACAGGAAAATATACATAAAAGACCGATAAATAAGATGGATTTCACAAAGCAAAAGATAACATGGTAAGTTGATGATCGATCATGAATATTAACTAGCAGACATAGAAAAGATGATAAGCAATAAGAGCTAGAACAAGCAAATGAGGAAAGATCTACAGGGGGGTGTGTGTGTATTGTGTGTGTGTGTGTGTTGCGTGTGTGTGTGGGGAACCCAAAGAAGAAAGATCAATTTTAACAATAAGATCAGAGAGAGAAAGAGAGGAGGAATTAAAACCTGGAATCTGAGGAGAACTCAAAGAGCTTGCCTTTGGTGGAGAAGATGATCACAGCAACTTGAGCATCACAGAGCACAGAGATTTCTTGTGCTTTCTTGAACAGTCCAGTTCGCCTCTTTGAAAAGGTCACTTGACGGCTGATTTTGTTCTCAATACGCCTCAATTCAACCCTACCCCTTCCCATCTTCTTCTAGTTCTCAATTATTGTAAACGAGAGAGAAGGGAAAGTTTTCAGGGAACCCAGTACAGATAAGAAGCAAAGGAAACCCTAAAGAGAGAAATAATAATAATGGAAGAAGGGAAAAGCGAAGAACACGCTTAAAGAGAGAAGGAATGGTGTTTATAACATGGGTATCTTTCTATTTTTGTGCTGATGAATTGTGGAGGAAATGAGTAAAACTGTTTGTGTTGGTTTCCGAAAGGAAAAAGAAATAGGTTAAGGAAGGAACAAAAAACTGAGAGAGAGAGAGGTTTCGTAATTAGTACAGTGTGTTGTCATTTCAGGATTGGAAAGTGGAAGCCATGTGTGCGCAAGGACATTGCGTTGTCGAGCTTTGATTGGATGAGAGGAAACATTGTGACTCGTGTCTCTATATGGAATAGTGAATCGAAACATTCCGTACGAATTGTGGGGGCCACAAAAACCAGATTTGAGAGACGAGTAGAAGGAAAACCAAAGTGTAGCTGTTGCTGTTGGTTGATGTTTTGGTTTGTGGTATCATCGTTTTCATTTAATTGGCTTACGATAGCACGCATCTTGACACACACTCCACCCTAGCTTATTAGCTATCTCTTTTAACTTTCTCACATTCAAAATGCATGCTTATTTTTGGTAAATATTACTATTTTTAACTTTCGGTTTAGGTTTAGTAGCTGGTTTTGTTTCATCCCTTTATTTTTTTCACTGTGATTTTTGATTTGAAGCATCATAATAATCATCATCAATCTTTTCTTTCATTTTTTACTTTATTTCCCATATTTGGAACTTTTCTAAGAAATTATAAACCCTAGCTGCTTTACTTTTGATTGTACTTCCCCTTAAAAAACAAAGGGATCAGTTTTAACTTTATAATGTTCGCTACTCTCTCAAAAAACATAAAAATAATTGTTTGATTTAGACATTAAAATGATGTACCGATAGATTCAATGCTAGTGTGTAAAATATAAAATGTTTTAAAGATGGAATCTTTAACTTTTCATATATTTCATTGCTATTTTGTTTGTTTGTCTGGGTGTATGTTTAATTTCAGGTTATGAAAGCTTTTTCACGTAAACAATGTTGTTTGGTTGAATGTTACCCAAAAAGTTTTGAAACATCGCAATTTTACCCTATTTTATTAAAAAACTAATGTTAATTATTAAAAATTTGACATAACGGTGACTGTTAATATTTGTTAATTGTAAGGAGCAACATTATTCTATTTTAGCCATTTTAGAATAACCTAGAATTTAAAAACACTTCCAAAATAATAGTTTTTAATTAAAAAATTTTGAGATAAATTTACCCTTTAACCTTCCATTTCCTTCTGTGCTTGATTACCTACGTTGAGTAGACACTAGCTTCTTATAATTAATTTGTTTGTAATAGATTAGGATATAGACCTACATGGAGGTTGTGTGTATTAATGAAATTTGTAGTGACAAATGGATATTGATATATAGGATATAGACAAATATCAGTAAACAGTAACTTTCAACAACACCTAGCTAACCGAAATAAGAAATGATTAAGATCAACAAAATAAGAAAAATCTCACGCAGATCAGTGAGGCATAATTTGAACACTAGATTTCGATATTTTCAAACCCAGAACTTGAAATCCAATCGAACGGTCACAATCAGTGAACCGGGGAGATCAAGCAACCTAGAAAAACCAATACTGCAAATTGTTACTTGGTGTCGGTGTGAATTGTTTTGGATGATGGTATCCTGCAGGACATATTCTAATATTTTAAAGTTTAATTTTGACGTAAAAGTGTTTTGAGGAGCAAAATGACCTCACATGTTTTGAAATGGAGCAATTTTGTTCCGATCATTATCCAAGTTAAGTTTAATCATTAGTTGATTATATAATCTAAATTAATAGTCCATATATCATCCACATCATGTTTGTTTTGAATTTTATGCAAAGATTTTACTCATTATGAGCAATGTTGCCCTAAAACTTTGTAGCAATTTTACCCTGGTATTATTCAGGTTAAGTTTACTTGTTCATTGACCAAATATGCTTTCTTGATAAGTCCATGTGTCATCTACTTCATTTTTTAACAAGTTATATTATGAATAAGGAAAAAATTTGAAAGAATGCTTCCTATCTAAAAGGATTAGAGAAAACCAAAGCGGTGAAAGTGTGTAGTGAAGATAAAATAGAAGAGGTGCCAGCATATCTCTATGTTGTTGGGGTGTACAACGGTCAAGGGTTTCCAAAAGGCTTGCTATTGGCAATTTCTGGTCAATTAATGGTCAAACTTAACATGTATAAGGGCTATGGTGATATTTCTACAATTTAGAAATTTCTAGGGCAATATTTAAATCCACAAAATTTTAAGGTAATATTATTCCTGATTAAAAACTTTCAAGGCAAATTTGTACCTTGACAAAAATGGCATGGACGACATGAAACATACTAGCTAAACATATTTGGTTAACTAACTGTTAAGCTTAACCTAGATAATGACTAGATCGAAATTGCTATGAGTTGAAAATCTCAGAAGCAATATTACTCTTCAAAAAACTATTGAGATCACATTGCCATAAGAGAAAACTTTCATAGCAAAATATCCTATTTTAATGTCATATAAGTTGAGGAGGACTTTTAAATATCTCCCGGCATGCTATGCTAGTATATTTGAGCAATAGTCTTCTAAATATTCCAAGCTAATTAGAGATCAATGAACAAAAATAATTGGAAATAGTCAAAATATTAATTAGATGAACAGAGAGATTGAGATTCTTCTGACCAACAAGAGAGCATGGTGATAGTAATCTTGAATTCGGTTACCAATACTTATAAAAACCTTAAGAGAGAGCCTAAAAGCATTTTTGAGCGGCCACGCTCACTTAGTTTGCCTCTGTTATATTTAGCAACTTAGCAATCATAGGTTACAAAGCTAGTTAATTAAATGTGACTATAAGTTAACTCTAACTCTAGTCAATTGCCTTGAGGACAACTGAAGTGCATATTTCTAATTATTCAAGCATCTAAAATCTTAATGGAATATCTCACTTAATTCTTATTCAACCCCAATATTGTTTTTACCTCATAACGAAGGGTAAAATTGTCGAGTTAATTTCCATTATGGGGAAAGGAATCCAACTTTCATGGGAAGTGAAGAACTAATGCACCGACTATGGGAATTATGAATTCCATCCTCATTTTCACTTTATTCCCTTCTAGGTTCTCATGGACCAAATGGGACGTTAGAGTATACTTAGATTGATAAGAGAATTAAGACTATATATAGTCATTTAAATTTAAATCTGAAAGAGGTAAATTAAAGGGAAATTGCTGAAAATTTTCCAATTACAAAATTTACGGTCCAGATGTACTGGAAATTTGTTCAAGTACAATATTTCTTGAACAAGTTCAACTTTTCTTTAATTATGAGTAAGATATCTTCAAATGTATGTAAAATGGAAGATATTTACTTGTTGATGAAGATATGTTGTAAATAACTGAGAAATAGTTGTACTTGGTCAAGGACATGAATTCTTAAGTATCTTTGAGTGGTAACTTTTGTAATGAGGGATTTTTTTAGCAATTTTCCTACTCTTTAATTCCTTTGATTGTCATCTTTATCTTCATTTGGTAAAAAATTATCTTTCTCTTCATACTTTTCAAAACCTAATAATCAATGGTAGATACTCCTCCATATAAAAAAATAAAGAAAAAGTTAGATTCTACTAACCGAAGCTAAAAATAAATTCTCTTTCCCAAATTGCCGTTAAAAATCATAATCCTCCTACCATTCACGTTGTTAATTTATAATCCAACAGCTTTTTTTTTTTTACGATAAAGATAATCCAACAGCTTTTGTATGGCTTACAAATAGCTCCCCCGGTACTTAATGTGAGACTCTATTGGAGAGCTGATTTTGATCCTAATTAAATGTAAGAGTCATTTTCTATATTGATTACCTTTTCCCTAAACCTTATTGATAAATACAAATACAAATTTGTATAATATGACTTTTTTTCTAAATGTTTGTTTAATTATATATACAACTGTAATTAATTTCATCTTCTGAAATTTTGTTTAATCATACAAGTAACTGTATATTGGAAGAAATAAACAAATTAAAGTAGAGATCATTCAAGTAAATAAAGAAAATACGCTTCATGTACAATTTTACTATCATAAGATTATTTTAAGAAAAACATGTCAAATTTATTATATATTAACCAATTCAGCTAATTTTCTTAATCTAATCAATTTAATAAAAGAGGTCAAACATTGAGGACAAGAAGTGTATATGGGTATACAAAAACAGGTGGTCCGATCCAATTTGATCCAATCCAATATGGTCTAGTCTAATCCAAATAAATTTTTTAATGAAATCAAACACTAACTTAAGCTAAACTCGTTCTGGATCAAGTGATTAGACCACTTGATTTGGTCAGGGTGAATATTTTTAAAACATTTTGTAATTTAGATATTGCTTTTTATTTTTATTTAATATTGTTGGATATTCTTATTTATTTTCATTTTCATTTTTAAAACGATTGTTGTTTTTGGATTATTTTTATATGATTGCAGGTATTTTTATTATCATAATTGTGTTTATTAGATTTGATATTATTGGCCTCCTATACAAAAAATGAAATCAATTGGGGAATTTGAAGTCCTAGTCTACAACATAACCAGTTCACCAACCCCAACCTCGGATTCTTGTTGAACTAGATTGGTTTACGGCTGCCAAATTCATATAAATTTATATTTTAAACACACTCCCTTTAACTACAAATCTATTGTAACTCAACAGGCAACAAGGTAAGCACTGTTGAAGAAGCACAAGGCTTAGCGATCTTTTTTTGTGATAAAAAATTACTGCTAAAATTTTTTATAATGTTCTGATTAGAAATCATAGCTGATATAATTGTTTTAAACATTGGACACCGGTTATTAATATATCTGAAACTAACTCACATGTTCCAATAATTGGCTTGTATCACTCATCAAGATTATATAGAGGAAAAGATCAGCTATAGAAATCATGGGTTCCTTATTTTATTTTTATATTTAAAGGAAAGAGAAAGGGGACATAATATGAATAATTTATGAAGCAAAGGATAAGCAAATGAATATGCCATAACAAATTGGGTATAAAGCATGAGTGCCTATATAATTAAAAAATGTATTTTAAGTTTAGAAAGAATAAAATAAAATGAAGCAATTTCAGGGATTGCATCCTCCATTATCGTCATTATCAGCATGCTTAGGAGTCAGGACCACAAGGGTTCTCATCCCACAGGAGAACCATTTGTGTTGACCAAGGTTTTCGATATTATCCACTCATTTATTCTAAAATAATCAAATATATATACATATTAAATTTGGGAGTATAAAATCTTTTTAAAATTAAGTCGAATCGATAATTTTTGAATTTGCAAGTTCAGATTTGATTACTTCATTACGATTCATACAAACAACTCTCAAATTTAACTTTTAGGGGTAATATGCAAATTTAATTTACTTAAAAATTTTTACTCAAAAGCAATGTTGTCCTAAAAGTTTCAAAATGTAGTTATTTTACCCAACCCCGTTACAAAACCTAATGCTAATTGTTATCTTTTTAATTGTAAGTATTAACCTTACTCCATTTTAATACTTTTGGGGCACTCTTGAACCAAAAAAAAAAATCCGAAATTATATTGCTTCTTAGTTAAAACTTTTGGAATAAATTTGTACATTAACCCTTAATTTTTATATTAATAATTCTCTTTACTTTTCTTACTTATGTAAAAAATTGCTAAAGTTTAGGTCTTGCAATTAAACACCACACTTGTGGCATTATATTCTGCTAGTATAGTAATTAAGAGAGATGTAATGAGATTCATCGTTAAGTTTTGAATATAAGAAGTCTTATGTGCACTTGATCAGTTCATAAGAATAATGTGAAATAAAACTGATAAGAATTGTTTGAAATTCACCATAAAACATTTAATATCACATCCCTATAATATTACACACGAATATTCATGAGAAAACCATTTTATAGTTACTTATATACTTTTTAAATTTTTAATTTGGCACTTGTATATTTTTTCTTTAATTAAATTCATCAACTTTGCTCTACTAACATCATTAGCTTCTATACATGAACTGATATTGCTAATAAAACAAAGTTACAAAGGGTTATTGATGCTAACAGAGTAAAATTAAAAGATTCAATTAAATGAAAAAAAATACCCAATTAGTAAATTAGAAATTGAAGGAAAGTGTAAGAACCCGCAAAATGATTTTCCTGATATCCTCAAAACTTAGCACTACTTGGTTAATTACAATAAAATTGTACCTATTGTATTTTAATTTAATATCTCAATTTTACATGAGAGAGAGAGAGAGAGAGAAGGAAGGAAAAGAGACCGAACATCTCTATCGAAATGAAGGGCTTCTCAGCTGGTTGCCACCATAAAAGGACGAAGAATTCAACAAGAATGAACAAGAAAGAAGACCCAAACCCTAGGCTAGGAAAACAAATGTTTAAGTTATTTAATATTCCTTTAATTTATATATATGATATATTATAAAGGACAAGTGGATATTGTGAATCTGTCAGTGTGCCCAAAGAAGCATAAACTTTGTAAAAGCGATATGCCTGTTATGACAATGAAGAAAGTGCTCTTGTGGTCCAACAAGTCAAAACAAATTAATAAAATTAATTTAACAAAAAGAGTGATTAGTGTTAAAGTTCATGCATTGTTTGTTGGTAAATGGGATATTATCAATGGTAACCTAATTGCATGTATTAAAAGAATAAAAACGTGTGTGGTCCCTTTCTTTCTTTACAGTTTTATCGTTGTTATTTAATGGTAACTTTAGGATTTTAGGACTCACATCTTATGGGGACCATGACTATATGGCGTAGCTATTCATGGTTTGTAATGATAGGGCAAACCTAGTTACATAATTGTATCAATTCTAACACTTTCTCCAATAAAACTGAAAAGAAACAATTGACCAATGAAAAGGAAATTCCAAAAGATCATTGTCTTCTAATAAATACAGTGCATGTGAATCAAAACCTAAATTTGAGCTTTTCCAAGCATCATCATCAAGACATGGACCACAATTTGTGGTTAAAGGAGGAAAAACAATTCAATCCATGTCTACTTATGTTCATTTGTGATCAATACATGAGCAACTTGTGGATCCCACATTAAATGAAGAATAGATGTGTGTACGAGAATTAGCAATATATATATATATATATATATGAGAAGAGGGGTTATTTAGGATAGGGAGCTCCAGAAAAAAGATGAATTTTTTGGGAGAATGACAATCTAGTCCATTGGAGGGGACTTAATTTCAATTGGGTCCCCATAATTAGAGAAAATAACATTTAAGGAAGAAAAGGCCTTAATGAAATTAAAAATGATAAAGTACATTATCGCTAATCACTTGAATTAACTGATAGAATATGTTCTAACTTAACTAAAGGTTACAGGTTCAATCATTTAGGAATGCATTAGCTTAGGGTCTTCCGGTGTCATACCATAGCCTAATCTTGATTAATCCGGTTTGTAATTACAATCCCTAAGTGTTTGATAAAAATACCAAGTGCTTATGCAAAAAAAAAATGCATATTTTATAAACTTCCAACTTCCTTATCAATGAAAATGATGGAAATTTATTTGTTAGAATACAGCAGCTTTTATTTACGACTGTCCCATTAGAATTCATAACTTCATCATAACAATTTTGGTATAATAGAATCGAATTTGCTATATTAGAGTTAAAGATTATAATAGGTTAGTTATAAATGAAGTTTCTAATTCAGAGCTAATCTTGAAATGCAATTGTCATTTGCATCAAAAGATTAAATTTAAGATTTTTGAAAATAATTAGTAAATTTGCAAATTCAATAGCTAGTAAATTTTAAAGAGGTAGTTGTGAATTTACTATACTCATAATGCTCTATTTATGAGGTAGAGAAAGATGTTTTTTTTATCCTATTTACAAATCACTTAATTAAACTTTTCACATGGATATATAATTTTACCATTCGTTTATTATAGCGTACTTTATTTTGATGAATGAATGGCACTTAAGTCATTAAATATCTTGAATTGATAAAATTTCAAGTTTAACCTTATTACAATTTTCTCACCGTTTTCATTTACAAATCTTTTTTTACTTCTATTGCTTCTTCTTTTTCTAATGAGAATTAAATGAGAT